>CM050400.1:51851588-52111760 GCA_027562975.1 Rhynchospora breviuscula
ATTTATTCAAAAAGATTGTATTATACAAGGTAATTATGCATATAAAGTGCAAATAATGCAATTCTGAGTATCATTTTAGCATTTCAATCGTTTATCGATTTATTCTAAGTCATTTCCACACCATAATCTACATTTAAACACTTAAAAATTTATAGAATATGATTCATGTGTCATGTATTAAAAAAGTATTGATTATACAAGGTAAATAAACATATAAAGTGCAAATAATGCAATTCTTAGTATCATTTAAGCATTTCAATAGTTTTTGAATTCATTCGATGATATTTCATCACAGTAATCTATATTTAAACACTTAATACTGTCTTGAATATGATTTATGTGTCATTTATTCAAAAAGATTGGATTATACAAGGTAATTACGCATATAAAGTGCAAATAGTGCAATTCTGAGTATCATTTGAGCATTTCAATTATTTCTAGATTCATTCTAAGTCATTTCATCACAATAATCTACATTTAAACACTTAAAACTGCCTACAATATGATTCATGTGTCATTTATTCAAAAATATTAGATTATACAAGGTAATAATGCATATAAATAGCAAATAAAGCATTTCTGAGTATCATTTGAGCATTTCAATCGTTTCTGGATTCATTCTAAGTCATTTCATCACAATAATCTACATTTAAACACTTAAAACTTTCTAGAATATGATTCATGTATCATTTATTCAAAAATATTGGATTATACAAGATAATTACGCATATAAAATGCAAATAATGCAATTCTGACTATCATTTGAGCAATTCAATCGTTTCTGGATTTATTGTAAGTTTTTTCATTGCAATAATCTGTATTTAAACACTTAAAACTCTCTAGACTCTGATTCAGGTGTCATTTATTCAAAAATATTGGATTATAAAAGGTAATTACGCATATAAAGTGCAAGTAATGCAATTCTGAGTATCATTCGAGCATTTCAATCGTTTCTGTATTCATTCTAAGTCATTTCATCACAATAATCTACATTTAAACACTTAAAACTGCCTTAAATATGATTCATGTTTTATTTATTGAAAAAAAATTGGATTATACAAGGTAATTAAACATATATATTGCAAATAATGCAATTCTGAGTATCTTTTGAGGATTTCAATAGTCTCTTGATTAATTCTATGTCATTTCATCACAGTAATTTAAATTTAAACACTTAAAACTGTCTACAATATGATTCATGTGCATTTATTCAAAAAGATTGGATTATACAAGGTAGTTACGCATATGAACTGCAAATAATGCAATTCTGACTATCATTTGAGCAATTCAATCATATGTGGATTTATTGTAAGTTCTTTCATTACAATAATCTGTATTTAAACACTTAAAACTGTCTAGACTATGATTCATGTGTCATTTATTTAAAAGGATTGGATTATACAAGGTAATTACGCATATAAAGTGCAAGTAATGCAATTCTGAGTATCATTTGAGCATTTCAATCGTTTCTAGATTCATTGTAATTCATTTCATCACAATAATCTCTATTTTAAAACTTAAAACTGTCTAAAATATGATTCATTTCTTATTTATTCAAAAAGATTGGATTATACATTGTAATTGCGCTATTAAAGTGCAAATAATGCAATTCTGAGTACAATTTGAGCATTTCAATCATTTCAAGATTCATTCTACATCAATTCGTCGCAATAATCTACATTTAAACACTTAAAACTATCTAGAATATGATTCATGTGTCATTTATTCAAAAAGATTGGATTATACAAGGTATTTACGCATATAGAGTGCAAATAATACAATTTTGAGTATCATTTGAGCATTTTAATCGTTTCTTGATGCATTCTAAGTCATTTGATCACAATAATCTACATTTAAACACTTAAAACTGTCTTGAATGTGATTCATATTTTATTTATTGAAAAAATATTGGATTATACAAGGTAATTAAACATATATATTGCAAATAATGCAATTCTAAGTATCTTTTGAGGATTTCAATAGTTTCTTGATTAATTCTATGTCATTTCATCACAGTGATTTAAATTTAAACACTTAAAACTGTCTACAATATGATTCATGTGCATTTATTCAAAAAGATTGGATTATACAAGGTAGTTACGCATATAAACTGCAAATAATGCAATTCTGACTATCATTTGAGCAATTCAATCATTTATGGATTTATTGTAAGTTCTTTCATTACAATAATCTGTATTTAAATACTTAAAACTGTCTAGACTATGATTCATGTGTCATTTATTTAAAAGGATTGGATTATACAAGGTAATTACACATATAAAGTGCAAGTAATGCAATTCTGAGTATCATTTGAGCATTTCAATCGTTTCTAGATTCATTGTAATTCATTTCATCACAATAATCTATATTTTAAAACTTAAAACTGTCTAAAATATGATTCATTTCTTATTTATTCAAAAAGATTGGATTATACATTGTAATTGCGCTATTAAAATGCAAATAATGCAATTCTGAGTACCATTTGAGCATTTCAATCATTTCAAGATTCATTCTATCTAGAATATGATTCATGTGTCATTTATTCAAAAAGATTGGATTATACAAGGTAATTACGCATATAGAGTGCAAGTAATACAATTCTTAGTATCATTTGAGCATTTCAATCATTTCTTGATGCATTCTAAGTCATTTGATCACAATAATCTGCATTTAAACACTTAAAACTGTCTTGAATGTGATTCATATTTTATTTATTGAAAAAGATTGGATTATACAAGATAATTAAACATATAAAGTGCAAATAATGCAATTCTGAGTATCTTTTGAGGATTTCAATCGTTTCTTGATTAATTCTATGTCATTTCATCGCGGTAATCTAAATTTAAACACTTAAATCTGTCTAAAATATGATTCATGTGTCATTTATTCAAAAAGATCGGATTATACAAGGTAATACGCATATAAATTGGAAATAATGCAATTCTGAGTATCATTTGAGCATTTCAATCGTTTCTAGATTTATTCTTAGTCATATCATCACAATAATCTGCATTTAAACGCTTAAAACTGTCTATAATATGATTCATGTGTCATTTGTTCAAAAGGATTGGATTATATAAGGTAATTACGCATATAAACTGCAAATAATGCATTTCTGAGTATCATTTGTTCATTTCAATCATTTCTGGATTTATTCTTAGTCATTTCATCACAATAATCTGCATTTAAACTCTATATGCATTCCAAACTATGATTCATATCTTCTTTATTTAAAAAAATTGGATTATACATGACAATTACGCATATAAAGTGCAAATAATGCAATCTGAGTATCATTTGAGCATTTCAATCGTTTCTGGATTCATTCTAAGTAATTTCATCACAATAATCTATATTTAAACTCTTTATACTGTCTATTATATGATTCATATCATTTTTTTTTTCAAAAAGATTAGATTATACATGGTAATTATGCATATAAAGTGCAAATAAAGCAATCTAAGTATTATTTGATCTTATCAATAATTTCTGCATTCATTCTAAGTCATTTAATCATAACAATCTACATTCAAACTCTTTATGCTGTCCAGACAAAGATTGATATCTTGTTTATTCAAAAAGATAGGATTATATATGGTAATTACGCATATAAAATGCAAGTAATGTAATTCTGAGTATCATACGCGCATTTCATTCTTTTCTGAATTCATTCTAAGTCATTTCATCACAATAATCTACATTTATACTTTTTATACTATCCAGATTATGATTGATATCTTCTTTATTAAAAAAGATTGTATTATACATGGTAATTACGCATATAAAGTACAAATTAGGCAATTCTGAGTATTATTTGCGAATTTCAATCGTTTCTGGATTGATTCTAAGTTATTTCATCATAATAATCTACATTTAAAATCTTTATAGTGTTCAGACTAAGATTCATATATTGTTTATTCAAAAAGATTAGATTATACATGGTAATTACGCATATAAAGTGCAAATAATGCATTTCTGAGTATCATTTGATCATTTCAATCGTTTCTGGATTCATTCTAAGTCATTTCACGCAATAATCTACATTTAAACTTTTATACTTTCTAGAATATGATTCATATCTTGTTTATTCAAAAAGATTGTATTACAATAATAATTACGCATATAAAGTGTAAATAATGCAATTTTGAGTATCATTTGAGCATTTCAATCGTTTCTGGATTCATTTTAAGTCATTTCATCATAATAATCTACATTTAAACTCTTTATTCTGTCCATAGTATTCATATCTTCTTTATTAAAAAGATTGATTTATACATGGTAATTACGCAAATAAACTGCAAATAATGCAATCTGAGTATCATTTGAGCATTTCAAGCGTTTTTTTTGATTCCTTCTAAGTAATTTTATCATAATAATCAACATTTAAACTCTTTATGCTATCTATTATATGATTCATATCTTGTTTATTAAAAAATATTGGATTATACATAGTAATTACTTATATAAAATGCAAATAATGCAATCTGAGTATAATTTGAGCATTTGAATCATTTCTGGATTCATTCTAAGTCATTTCATCACAATAATCTACATTTAAACTCATTATAGTGTCCAGACTAAAATTCATATCTTGTTTATTCGTAAAGATTGGATTATACATGTCAATTACGCATATAAATTGTAAATAATACAATTCTGAGTATCAATTGCGCATTTCAATCGTTTCTGGATCCATTCTAAGTCATTTCATGACAATAATCTATATTTAAACTCTTTATACTGTTCAGATTAAGATTCATATCTTGTTTATTCAAAAAGATTGGTAATTAAGTAGATAAAGTGCAAATGATGCAATTCTAAGTATCATTTGAGCATTTCAAACGTTTCTTGATTCATTCTAAGTCATTTTATCCCAACAATCTACATTTAAACTCTTTATACTGTCCAAACTAAGATTCATATCTTCTTTATTGAAAAGATTGGATTATACATGGTAATTACGCATATAAAGTGCAAATAATGCAATTCTGAGTATCGTTTGAGCATTTTAGTCGTTTCTTGATTCATTCTAATTCATTTCATTACAATAATCTAAATTTAAACTCTCTATACTGTCCAGACTAAGATTCATATCTTGTTTATTCAAAAAGATTGGATTATACATGGTAATTAGGCATATAAAGTGCAAATTATGCAATTATGTGTATTATTTGAACATTTCAATTGTTTGTGGATTCATTCTAAGTCATTTCATCACAATAATCTACATCTAAACTCTTTATACTGTCTAGAATATGATTCATATCTTATTTATTCAAAAATATTGGATTATACTTGGTTATTACGCATATAAAGTGCAAATAATGTAATTCTGAATATCATTTGAGCATTTCAATCGTTTCTGGATTCATTCTAAGTCATTTCATCATAATAATATACATTTAAACTCTTTATATTGTTTAGAATATGATTCATATCATATTTATTAAAAAATATTGGATTATACATGTAATTACGCATATAAAGTGCAAATAATGCAATTCTGAGTATTATTTGAGCATTTCAATAATTTTTGGATTCATTCTAAGTTATTTCATTACAATAATCTACATTTAAACTCTTTATACTCTCCGGTCTAAGATTCATATCTTGTTTATTAAAAAAGATTGGATTATACATCGTAATTACGCATATAAAATGCAAATAATGCTATTCTGAGTATCATTTGAGCATTTTTCAATCGTTTCTGGATTCATTCTAAGTCATTTCATCACAATAATTTACATTTAAATTCTTTATACTGTCCAGAATATGTTCATATATTGTTTATTTAAAAAGATTGGATTATACATGATAATTACATATATAAAGTACAAATAATGCAATCCTGAGTAGTTGAGGTGATGCATCAATGGACAATGGCTTTTAAATGTATTAGATTGCTATATAAACTGAATATGAGGATGTAATATGAAGATTATTGAAATATTACGAATTTTACTTGTGAGTTGAGTTTATCTCCTCTTTTATCCACTATTGTGTTGAGTTCTTACTTATTTTCGAGTGATGTATCGTTACGTTTGCTGGTTCCTCTAAGTCTTCTGATCCGAACGACGTCAATATGTACCATTTATATTGTGCTAATGATACTAGTGCCATGCCAATGTCTATATTAATATCCGTCTTATTCTTTCAAATGTAGCCTTTTTGTGTTTCTTTTAGTTCGGAACGTTTGATTTATAACGAAATAGCCAAGTCAAATTGACTAATGTTATTCAATGGAACTCAACAGACAAAAGATGCACTATTTATTTTTGGGCTATATAAAATTATAAATGGAGGAAATGAAAACAAGCTCACATCAAAATTATTTTGCAGCCGTCCTATAAATCTCAAATAATCAGGCGTAAACAAATATAAAAACAAGATGTAAAATTCATTACCGGGCCAAAAAATTAAAATAAAGAAAATGAAATCAAGTTAACAAAAAAAAAAAAAAAATTATATCAACAGACATTCTATAAAATCTCAAAAGTGAGGGTTTGATCTATAAAATCGAACAGGAAAAATGGAACCTAAGTGCAAAAAAGTCCGTAGATGAAGAAAATGAAAATCGTTACGCATGAAATGAAATTAAAGTGAAAATAAGACAATAAAGCCGAACTGTCTAGACTCTCTCTCCAGTCCAAAATCTCTCCTGTCTCTCTCTCTCTAGAATTCTAGGGTTTTCAAGCTGAACTCGGGTTGTGAAATGGAGTCGGTCTCTAGATCAAGCGATGACGAAGACGAATTCGTCCGCAGACAAGGTTCTTCTCTTGAAGGTCCCTCTCACTGGTCTTTTTATTTTATTTTATTTTATTTAGTTACTTATTTTTCTACCTCAATTTGGTTCTATTTTTTTCTCCTAGTGTTGGGAATATATGAAAGATTGAAATTTTGGACTGTAACTTGGTACAAATGCTGGGTTATAGATTTATAGTTAAACCCATCAAATCAAATTGTGAAATTTTGTGTATTTGTTCTTTTTTTATTATTTTTTCTAAGGTGTAAACTCCAATTACAATACGGAATTACTAAACTTCATACTTAAAAACAACCTTATCCAAAGGGGTAATGATTTTAGGTGAGAAACGATTCCTTTATGCTCTTCGTGTCATCTCTGCATTTGTAGTAGGCTGGAGCACTGAAACAAAGTTCTCATTTGAAAACTTACCACCTATCAGAAACTCAATTTTAGTTTGCTGTTTCTGCAACTTATTAGTGTGATGTTCCAGTCTTGCCAAGGATTTCTGAAATCTAAAGTAGTATTAATTTAAAAGCATAGCTTTATTTGTTTGGACTCTGGGATTGCTAATTTCTTACTTTTACAAGAGGTATCGAGGAGAGTGTTTTTGTTCTTACTTTTTTCCCTTACATAGTCAACTTCCCAGTAAACTTAAAATCTGCAATAGTTTTTTTGTAATATTCATGCAGTGAATTGTAACAGGCCTCTAAAACATTGAGGTTTAGTGGTTTGTGAAGATCTTGCAAATGTTAGCCTCTTGTGAAATTTAGCAAATCTTGTAAACTTGACATGTTTTTTTAAGACGCGCTGATTGATTTGGTACAATATTCTACCTAATTTTCCAACTACACACTCAACAGATAGCATGCTATTTACAACTTTGCTCTGATAAGCCCACTCAGGCCAATCACTTTTAGTTGACCTATTGATCCTCAACTTATAAATTATACATTAAGTTTCTCATCCATTCATTTTTGCTCCATCTCACTGCCAAATTTCTTTTGGTTGATTAGAATCCACTATTTTCCTCCATAGATTGTAATTGCACCACCCAACTCAACTAGTTGGTGCAATTTTCTTAATGCTAACACAATGTATAATGCTATTTAAATACTTTGTTTCCCATTGGTTCAATGAGTGTATTAGGTCGTCAGGCTTCACTGAGGATGGACTCAAGTTTAAGGTGTAATTTTTTTTTTTTGGAGGCCTAGCAAAAAGCTAGCAATTATCATTAAAAAAGAAAAGTTTACAAAAAAACAAAATAAAATTCAGAACTCATACTTATAATAATACTGGTATGAACGAAAAAAATAAAACAAGGTTAACTCCTAACAAGTTTACTATCTAGCCGTAAACTACCAACAAGCTTACAACCGACCAATGCCGTATCAATAAACCCCGCCTAAACCTAACCAGCACCTACTAGTCACCCTCGACAACAACCAAGATGGCACAGAGCACAAAAGCTTCCCTGCATCTCACCTAAGGCCACAACACAGCACAATTTATTATCCCGTACTGCAATCGTCAACCACACCCAAACACATGGCTGCTGCTACACAGCCATGGCCTAACCACGTATGCCGATCACACCACACCCATACTCATTATACGACCACCACATTCCACTGCCGCAGCGCAACAACAGTCACAGCACATCCTCAACTACACTACACCTCGATGGCAGCACCGCACCACGACCAAATTGCCAACCACATCACAACAACTGCTAAACCATTCTCTATGAACGAACCACCCAAACGGTGACATCGCAGCCGTCTACTGCACCAATGTTGCACTATGACCACATTGCCATCATAGTATCATACATAGCCGGCACACTACGAACTGAAAAGGGTAGAGAAGGGCAGATGCGAGAAGCACTGGTCACCAAGTAGCCGGAGAAGGAAACGAAGAAAAAACTGATCCAAAAGCCAAGGAAAAAGGAAGAAGAGGAGAAGGAGAAGAATAAGAAGAGAGGGGGGGGGGGCAGAGAGGAGAGTGGACGGTGGCAGTCGCCGTCGCGCCAAGGTCAGAGCGGGTGAGGAAGTGGGGTAGGGGGTACCTCTAGAGGAATTGCTCACAAATCACCTATCTGGCGTGTCAATATTCGTGCAGCTAGTGTTGAGCGATGCGGTTATCTTTAAGGTGTAAAATTTTGAATACTGATTTGTCTTAAGGCTTTACTTTTGGTTTTTATTGGGTTGCATATGGACATATTCTTAATAAATCCGAAAGTGAAAATAGATTAAGTTCATCCTAATGATAGACAGGATTGGGGCAACAAGTTGTTTCTCTCTTGGTTGAGTATACCCTTTTAATGTGTTGTACTGCCAGACCTTACGCTTTTCCCCCTGGTTATTCAACTCTTTAGATATTTGCAACTATTTTCCAGTTCTTGTGAATTTCTAATAGAAAAACATAAAAATATAGGAGAGTTAACAGTCAGGGTAGACGGTAAGAATGGGGATAACAAGCTGGGGACACCAACCACCCCTCGATCTAAGCACTCTGCCACTGAACAACGACGTAGGTGCAAAATTAATGAAAGGTAAGTTAATTTAACTTTTATCTTGTTTTGTTAGCTTTTGTAAGTTAAGGCCTTTTTGTTATTGTATTGCAAATACCACTTGTTTTGTTGGAACTAAGACATACCTTTTTTTTTTGGGCAATATGCATGGTACCCCTGGTACAAGTTGTTGCTGTTTAAGGATACCACATGATAAATCTCAGGAAGCGTAACAAGAAGTCCTAGTTCAGGCACAAGGGGATTGCAAGTGCACATACTGTTGTGCAGTTGTGTCGTTGTTGGGGAGGACTTGAGAAGTACCAAATAGCCAATTATTGATAATCTAGACAAAGGAAGAGTAACACAACCTGAATTTAAGAAACTTAAAACATAACTTGAATCCTAAAATGGTTGAAACCCTACGACTCAACCGAAGTGTCACTTGCTGATTGAAATCCTAAATCGCAAATCTGTAAATAAAACACAACTTGAATCCTGAAATGGTCGAAACCCTACGACTCAATCTGAGTGTCACTTGCTGATTGAAATCCTAAATAGCAAATCTGTAAATAAAATATATGGATATGCAATAACCTGTCTCTTTAGTGAAAACAACATTTAATAAAATAAAAACGTGATGAATTAGATAATTTAGAGCCAAATTATGGTTTCAATATGTAAAATAGACACGAATCACTGTAGTGAGTACCATTACAATAAGGATAACAATAGCATCATAATTTTTCACATGCATTGAGACCTCATACCTCAAGTTTCTTCTGCAGATTTCATATATTGAGACCTCATACCACATAA
Organism: Rhynchospora breviuscula; assembly: GCA_027562975.1. Lineage (NCBI taxonomy): Eukaryota > Viridiplantae > Streptophyta > Magnoliopsida > Poales > Cyperaceae > Rhynchospora > Rhynchospora breviuscula. The sequence goes on from CM050400.1 coordinate 51,861,659, forward strand.
GTTTTCTCATGGTAGATTTCACATGCATAGAGACCTCATACTGCTTTTCTATGGCTGATTTCACATGAATATAGACCTCATACCACATATGTTTTATTTTATGTCAGATTTCAGATACTCAGAGACCTCATACCTCATAGCGACCAGAAGAGAGACCGTGCTACCTTTCTTCTTGAGGTAATCGGTTAACAAAAATGTTGAGAAATTATTTACTTCTAATTTACTGTTCCTCATCTTTTATTTTCTAAACTCTAGCTTGATTAGATTAGGGTTAGTTTTTGGCCCATCATGGATTGTCTATCCATGTGCAGTATGTCAGAATAAATTGGTAATTGGTACATTAATTCCATACAACTGTGTGCTTCTGTACTTACGAATATTCATTTACAAAATAAAAGAAATCAAAATCTTTGAAGGATATTATAAGATTAATAATATGGTTTGCAGATGGTTCATCACTTGGTTAGTTTGTTCCTTTGAAGGCTTAATTGGTCCTGTGATTTTCATGATCTAGTTCCTTCATCTTTCATTTATTTCTCGTGGTCTTAATGCTTCAATTATTCTTTACCATAATTCATTAGGCAAGTCTTATTGTGCATGTATATGTATTTTCAGGTGAGAACCAATACAATATTTATTACAATGCATTGTGCATTATGTAGGTAATCGAATACGTAAAATTTCTTCAAGAGAAGGTGCAAAAGTTCGAGGCAGCATATCCTGAATGTTATCCTGACAATGCGAAGCTGACTCCATGGGTAGACTTCTCTCTTGAGATTCATAAATCCAACTTTTAACTAGGTTTATTTTTGCTAAACCTGCCTTTCCCCATTTGTATAAGACACCTTTTGTTGTTGGTATTTGCAAAAGTACCATATTTGAATGATCCTCCCAGGGAAGGTTAGGACATAAATTGATTCTCTAATACTTGGACAATCTTCTGATCATCTTTGAAGAACAATATTTAGTTGGTTGTCTTGTCTGTTATTTAAGGGTTCTTAGGACTAGGGCTGATAGGATGTCACAATTATGATAAATGCAATATGTAATAACAATCAAGCACCAGCATTAGGATCAAATTGTTTACATGACTATAATGGTGGTAAAATATAGTTCGATACTAAGGCCAACACTGGGTTTGCCCTGTCTGTGGTAAATTTACATATCAGTTTGAATTACATCTCATGTTGTCCACCTCAACAGCAGCCATTGAAATGGTTAAGGTGAACTACCTTTCTATCAAGCAATAAATATGTACAGGACACGTTAATTTCAGAAACTGAAAAGAAGCAACTCAAATTGGATATTAAAGAAGGTTGGAACATCATGTTGAGGTCAAAAAAATGATGTATCACTTGAATATAAGCACAGCTTTTTTCTGTTTAGATGTCTTGTTTTTAATTCTCAATTGGCGATGAAGTTTTAGAGACAAAATACACCTTTCTTGTTAAGCTGGTCCTGTTTTCTTTTCTCTAATGACCAATTAATTGTTATGACAAAGTGCTTCTTCTTTCCCAATATTATGATTGTTTACTACATGTCTTTTGGAAACTTATCTTTCATAATTGGAGAACAAATAATTACTATAATTTATTGTCTTTTACATTGAATTTATTAAAACAGAGCAGCAACCGGCTCTCAGGGGAGGGAATGTCAGACATGTCACAAGCAGTGAGGAATGGTAATTCTTCTGGGTACACTTTTTCTGGAAAATTTAGCGACAATAGTACCCTGCCGGCAACACCAAATGCAATCCTAGGAAATTCACATGTGGTGGAACCTGAATTACCAGCAGGTGCAGTTTTCCCTTCTCTATAACACTTCATATTTATCCCTGAAAACAAAAAATATTATGCATGCACAACCGCCTTGCGCCATGTGTGGGTGTGTACCTGTGTGAGTAAAAGAAGGAAAAGGGCAGGGTCTATGTGATATGTCGGATGTTTGGATGGTTATGCATAGCACTCTTTTTTAAGTAGAGTTAATTGATGTATAAGTTACAGCATATAGAAATGTGAGATTGTTCATTTTATATTTTGTCCTGTTCTGGAACAATCCTCCTAAGAAGAGTACAGTCAGTATTCTTTAAAGAAAATGACAGATTGGGTTTTTCTTTTTTCTTTTTTACTTTTTTTGGGGAGGGGGGGGGGGGGGGGGGGCTGGGGGCTGGGGGGTACTGCTATAATGTACATTCAGTATTCTGAGGCTGTACATGATATATGTAAGGCTTTACATTGGAAACGTTCAGTTTGTTTTTTATTCACACTTGTTAAGAAGTGGAGTTGAATTGTCAGACATCAATATTTCCTATTTCTGCTAAGTATTTCCATTGTTCTGATCCTTTCTTATTTTTACACAGAAATCCTGACGGTGAATACTCAGTCGCAGCCCACCTGGCAGAGGCAGGTGGGCCCCTCAGATTGCAATGTTAATACTAATTTGCAGCCTGAGCAGGATGAGCTGGCCATTGATGAGGGGACAATTACTGTCTCTAGTATATACTCTCAAAAGTTAGTCCTATCTTAACTATATTCTAATTTCTATACTTGTCTATAGCTTTATACATTATTGTATTGTGATTTTTAGAAACACTCAGAATGGAAAATATCTGATTCTGATACTGTCTTGTTAGTGTGTACTGACCACGATTAGACCTAATTTTTAAATTCCTGAGCCAGTATCAGAACATGCTGCACCAATATCATTAGATATCTTGTTCAGTGATTCTGAGAGTAATGTTGTTCAAAGTATGTTTATTCAACCATCATTCTTGACTTGATATACTTGCATTCACAGCTTATTTGGGGCTCTAACAAATGCAATGGAGAGCTCTGGTATTGACCTTTCTCAAGCCAGTGTAACAGTTCAAGTCAACCTTGGAAAACGTGCATCTTCTAGAAGAATGCCTTCAATGAATTCTAATTCTAAGGTGATAAAAACATTCTTAGCTACATTTCTGGGCTTATTAGAACTCGTGGAATGGTAACTGTAGCCTTGGGTGATTCACCTATTAATGGGGCACTGGCACATGGATCAATCCTGTACAAAATATTCAAATAAAAGTCCTGTATATTTCTTCAAGATGAATAGTTTCTCAATATCTCGTATATGCTGCTGAAACCTGACAAAGTCACTTTCTCTTCACTTATCTCCCTTCTTTTAGAAAATGTGCTAATTATATGAGCATCTTAATATAAACAAGGACAGAGAGGAAGGGTGGGTAGTTTGGTGTTGGGGACATTTCATGTTTTATAGGTCTATTCACAAACTTTTGTTCTGGTGGGTGGGATATATCCTTAATGGAAGAGTGGGTAGTTTGGTTTTGCTGAGTTACACTTGAAATTTAGCCCATCTTGCTGTATCGCATCATGAATTGTTTGTTTATTGAAGTACTAAAACTTGTCACTGGGTTAAATGGTGGAAACTTGTTGGCAATTGGGGTGTCATTATGTATGGCATTAGGTTTATGGTGGAGTTACTGAAGTATCTGGCCTAACTTTGATAGAAGTCTGGTATTAGTTTATAATTTAGACAATCTGACAACTTTTGGTTGCATATCAATGCTATATTTCCACCTTACTCCTACCTCTCTGAACACAAAAATTCAAGTGATGTTTGGCGATTCTTTTAGCTGCTTCTAATCAGATATTTTAAACTGACTTGCATATTACAGTGTTAAGTTGGATTGTTCTTATAGGATCACAATGTGTTGTCGCACGGGAATCAAATTATGGATGCATCCAGTGATCAGGTTTCCAAGAGGCATAAGTTGAATAAATGCTGAGTCACGTATTCAATATCAGATTTCCTATTTCCTGCACGTCCTGGGTCAGGGTCTCTCTCTCTCCCTCTCTCAATTTTAAATGCTGACCAGTGTAAATTAGTTGTGGTGGTTAGGTAATGTGGAAGTGTAAAAGATGTAATGCGACAATGAGAATGTAGCTCACCCAGAGTTTCCTTCGTTCTAACTTCTCTTGTTACTTGTTAGTGAAAGCTCATTAAAAATGTCTATTGTCCAGATAATATTGGAGAATTAATAATGGGTGGTTCTAGTGTTGGGCTACTGACCAGTGCTTAGTGCTTCAACTGCTATTTCCTATTTAACTCTGGTGCGTTGGTTGCACTTTTTATATGGGAGAAGTTGGCGTTGAGGGATTTGTAAAATCATATTGTTTGAAGTGTGCTATTGGTTCTTTATTTCGGTTGACCAGCAAAAACCGTTGTCAGGGAAAAGTGCTATAACCAAAGTTTACATATAGACACGTGCTTTTAAATTTAACGTACTATTGGGCGTAGCAACACAACTTACAATTTAAATATTGAGAAAGAGAATTTTGCAAGCATTTACAAACAATTTTATGAGATATGGTGTAGCAAAATAGAATTGCGGAATCAATAGGTAGGAAATGGCAAATGACGCATTACAATATATTATTTATTATTAGTTTTAAAGGATCTTTAAAAAGGAGGCGTGCAGTACAAAATTTAAGCCGACAAGAATTCTGACTACAAACTATTGTTATATGAAATGCTTGTCAGAATTATTTTATTCGTATTATTATATGAAATGCTTGTCAGAATCGTTTTATTCTTGCTGGTACATGCCACATCGGATGGGAACATTTTTTTTTGTGTTGTTTGAATTTCACAAGAATAAGAAATTTGGAGTTTATTCTTATTCCTAGTTTTTTCCTTCTCCCGTATAAAAGAGGCTTTTGGAGAGCCATAACACTGTCGCTATTCAGTATTCACCAGAGAAATTTACAAATAACTAATGAACTAGGCAAAAATACGGTGCACGTTCAAACACATGGTTCATACCTAATGCAAGTAGAATCAGCATTTACAATATGGTGCACGCTCTTTGGTAGGCAAGCTGCACGAGCAAAAATAGTTATACTTAATCAGCATATTGTCTGTTTTGTAGGTCCTAAACTAGCAAACTAAGAAGTATCATATAATTTCATTGACATTTGTTTGTACAAAAAAAGAAAAAAAGAAAAAGAAAAAGGAAAAGAAAATATTCAGTAAATTGCACCCAGCTTCAAAATCTGGTGGATTTATTAAATTGAGAAGAATTTTGCCATAGGGTCAACTAAAATTTCAATTATGCAAGTATTTTTGAAGTTTCACAGTTGTAGAGTACCTCACAAATACTAATATAGAGTATGACTTCTGTGCAAACTAATAAAATATTGTCTTTCCAGTCAAAAAGGAACCTCTTTTGAGGGACAATTTTGAAGCAAAGACCTTACACTTAAGAAAGGCCAACTGAACATATTCTGTGAACTATGAATAGGCCAACTGAAGTTTTAAATAAGCTTTATTTGCATATTTATAAATATTTCTTTGTGTGTAATACAATATTTTTAGTAAGTAAGATCTAAATTATATGCTACCATTTAAAATAAAAAAAAGTAAAAAATATTCAAAAAATATAAAAGTCGGTCCCGTACTAGATTTCAATATGAAGATCATATTGAACGGTTTGAATCGATTGCTTGAGACTAAAAAATCCAAGAACTAACATATTATCTGGACACCCAAGCTCCGTCCAATGTATTGGACTAATTTGGAGCATTAGGAATGATATGATAGAATAAGAAGACAATAGTAATTTGAGGAGGTTGGAAAAGAACGAGTCAATCGTGATCATGGCCTCACAGATACTTAATTATGAGCTGGTTATGGTTAGATAAAGTCAAATGAAGGACATCATGTACATCAATCATTATTGTACATTTGTACGTTATTGTTGGTAATTTTTTTAAATCTCTACTTCTCTACTACTTATAAACGCACGGACCGTAGAGGTGTAACACGCTAGGCCTAGCACGTAAACAGATGTTTCTGCCGTTCGATTGATTTGATCTGTGGCTGGATATTAATCGCCAGGTGAAGCAACATCATTATTTGGTTTTCCATCTAATACAGAAAGAAAAAGAGCGCTGTTGGTATTGCGCTGGGTTGACTTAGCGAAGCACGAGGGTTCGATTCTTCGTGACTGATTTTTTTTTCGCTCGCTTTATTTCCGACCTCCCTTTTGTCACATTGTTTTTCATTTATATTTTATATTTATTTCATATTTCATTCATTCATGCACCCTCTCCTTTGACCTATATCTTCTGGTCCAAACCGTAACCCTAACCCTCGCTCCCTTCCCCGGCCTTCCCCTACACCACTTCCCTTATCTCCGATGGGAAAAGGTCGACCCCGTGCTGTACAGAAGTCTCTAACCCATCCCCTTCCCTTTCCTCCCCCTCAATCTCCCTCCATTCCCTTAGCGCCCGTTTTCTACCCATCCGAATCCGAATTCACTTCTAAACCAAATTTCACTTCTTTCCCCTTTCAATTTTTGCGCCTGCGCCACATAACACAAATGGCAAGAATATCGCCTTAGATCTTCTTTCCCCCTGCTCCCTCCTCCTTACCCCATCTCGGCTGAAAAGGGAATAACTAAACCTAGGGTTTCATTGTTCCCCTACGTTTCGTCGCCGCCTCCAGAACGCAGCCTGAATTAGAAAGAGTTGATTCTAGGTTATACTACATCTCATTCGAAATTTCACACAATTTTCAATTTTTCGTTTGCCGCTCAATTTTTTTTTTCCTAATTATTGGCAGGAATAACGCAAATACAGCATGAATTTGAATTTCACTTTTACCGCTCTCCATTCTTCTCTATATAAACCAACAATCAGATGGAGATGGGTCACATCGGTTTTTGATTTTAGGTGAGCAAAAACAATTTTAATCAATATTTCTTTCTCATCTCTTTTCTATATCTATGGATCTGACGACAATGCTTCCCTTTTTCTTTTGTGCAATGATTTTTAGTTAGTTTCATAAAGTTCTTTGGAATCATTTTCCTGATTAAATCTGTTAATAATTTTTTTTTGTTTGGAATTTCTGATTAAGAAATATAGTTTCTTTTCTATTTTTATTTTGTTTCGAATTTGGAATTTCAAGGATCAGTTGGTACAGTGCAGCACTGGTGTTTATTTACTGGTGCTGCACTGTGAAGCAATTTCGTATTGTTGATAAATATTACCAGGTTCTCAAAAACGTTCTGGTCAAATAAAGCTTGTAAGGTTAATACCAATTGCTTCTTTTACTTATTGTTGCTACAATTTTTAGTGCATGTTCCCTTTATATTGAATTTTGTATTTGTATGTTTCACGAAGTTAATACCAGTGCCCCTTTATATTGTTGCGACAATTTTTAGTCCTGTATAACAATTTTGAACAGTCCTGTGTAGCAAAGTGATTTAGTAGTACTGTTCCGTACTGGTATGTAGTTAATAATTTAGTAGTACTCTTATTAGAAACTTCCAGTGATTTATATTATATATGTTTTCTTTTCTTGGAACAATTTTCAGGTACAATTATTTTCGAATTTTCAGTCTGGGTACTTTGGATCTTCTCTTATATTGCTTACTGGTATTCTGGTACTATTCTCTTTGAAATTAACTTCATGAGTTAGTTACACATGAATTTTTATTATTTTTTTCTTTTTTTCTGTTTCTTTCTTGTTCTATATTTCTCATTATATATTGTTATTTTTCTGTTTTACCAGAACCATATTTGGTTTATAAGTACATTCATAGTCCGACCTTGATTTAGTAAACACTTATTTAAATGTAGGTGTTGAATACTATGGCGCCTATATCGAAATTTAGCAACCGCTTGTATGCTATTGGTGATTTGCAAGCTCCTACAAACAACATGAATGCTCCTCTGATTTTCCTGGTATATGCCAATTTCATGTTTTAAAACAAAATGCTATCAATAATACCAGTCCCTTTATATTTAATATTATATTTATTAGAGATTTATTTGTGTGTAGATGCAACCACTCCATCCCTTATACCCTGTGGATGAAACAAATGGACAAGGAGGTGGTCATATTTTGCATTCCAACGGAGGTGTTAGTGAAGTTCAACATAGATCTCTAAGGTACAACTTTATAATTGAAGAAAAGCACAAAAACCGCCTAAGCCACGAGAAAAGCAAAAAAATTTAATTTGTTTAAACATGACAGTAAGTTTTTTTCCATCTAGAACTACAGTTTGGGTACACATGCGCCAGACAGCATGAGGCGCTCCAGCTCGTCTGGTTTCTGCTCTCTAGCACTGTATTCGTGAAACATAACATGACAGAATTGGCACTGGTTAATGACAATGAGTATGTAGCATGAAAAATAGTTTCCTCTTTGATTAGCCTGATAGTAGTTGCAATTTATCTTAGGAATTATACAACCAAGTGACATGCCAAAATGATTTAGACATGATTAGCAAAAAATTATTACATGCAGTCTGCTGCTTACATTTTTTTTTCCCTATTCTAGAACAAGACAAATCATAATTAATGGCCAAGTCAATTTTGAAATTAAACATTAGAAGTACACAACAGAGTGACTTAGCACAAGAATTTAAACATGATTAGCCAAAAACTCTTTAAGTACATAGTAAACTGAAACAAGTTTCCTTTTCAGGGGTAGTATCAGCATAACTGTACATATTGCATATAGTAGAAAGATTCTTGTTTTGTTCAAATGATCAACTAAGACTTCACTGAAGCAATAGCTACAATATTGTAAATGTTTTCATTTATGATTTGTAGGACCTGTAAATTAAAAGTTGTATGTGGTACAAACTCTGAGTAGATGTTTTCATTATGTAGATTGATACGTAGGAATGTGCTGACATTGGAGCACTTGGTAGAAAAGTTTTCCGTGCCAATTAAGGAAGCTGCTGATGAGTTCAAGTTATCTGTGACGACACTTATGTTAAGATGCCGAGAACTGGGGTTTGAAAAATGGCCATTTCGAAGGATGCAAAGTTTGGAACATTTAATAGATGATTTGTTGGAAATGAAGCCCTCTGGATTTCAAGATGCAGTTGCTGAGATTAGGCAAGAGATCGAAGCTATCAAATTAAACCCATCCTTAGACCTTAAGGATGAAACCAAGCATCTCCGGCAACAGATGTACCTGTTGTCCCTAACGAAAGGCCTAGAGGGGGGTGAATAGGCACAATTTCAATTTCCTAAACCGCTATGGTCAATTTTTGGTTCAATTCAAGTTTGGTCTAATCACACAATACGAGCAAGTAAAGAGAAGAGATAAAGAGTTGACACGCGATGTATTACGGAGTTCCGACCCGCTAGAAAAGGCTAGCCTTAGTCGTACGTCTCCGGGAGTTTCGCAACCACGAAAGGGCGCGCTCCGTTCAATTCCACAAAGAACGTGTCTACAACTTCGAACCGAATCACCTTGTCACAATGACACTCAAGGTGGATCGGCCTAACTCCAAAATATAACTTAAACACTCAATTGAATTGAGGCTCTAACCAAAACACTCAAAAATCTCGCAATTACGATTAGGGTTTGGTATAGAAACACTCTAATCTCAAATGGTTTTGCTATTCAAATGCTCAAAGACAAGAGGCTATTGATTCAGGTTGAATGGAGCTCAGAAAGAGTGATTTAGCAAGGTTGCAAAAGTATCTAAACAGTCCCAAGGGGGCTGATATAAATAGAGGGCGCCAAGAGCTCCAAATCAACTCAGAAATATCCAGTGCGTTACACAACGTAAAAGGAGCGTTGTGCAACGCACAACTAGCCGTTATAGACAGGCCAAAAAGCTGAACTTCCCGTTATCAGTGCGTTGCACAACGCAATAGAGCGTTTTGTAACGCACAGATGACCGTTATAATACAACAGAATGGATAAGGTATCCGTTTGAGTTGTCAGAGCGTCACACAACGCAAAGAACCCGTTATGCAACGCATGAACAAAAACAAACTCAACGGCTAGAAAAATGTCAGACGTGTCATGTAACGTGGCAACGCGTTACATGACGCGTAAAAAACTGCACAAAGGATTAAGAAGCAAAAACGCGTTATACGACGCCTTGGTCCGTTATACAACGCCTCATTAAATGACATTAAATACATGGAATTTTGGCTCAAAAATGAGTCGAAAAGTTCCAGGGGAGAATCAAAGGCGGGTTGTGCAACGCACAGAGCGTTGTGTGACGCACTGCGTTGCACAACGGAGGTGGTACGTTGTATAACTTTTCCAGTGCGTTGCACAACGTATAGGAGCGTTGTGTAACGCACTGTCTTCTGAAATCAAAACGAAATTGAAGTTCAGCACAGTACTGGTGCGTTTTCTAACGCAATTGACGCGTTATACAACGCACTGGTACTGAAAACCAGCAAAATGACAGCAAACTGATTGAGATTAGTTTAGGGATTAAAAATACCTAATCTATTGACTTTAACTAGTCTAATGAAGTCTCTTGATGCTCCCAAACTTGTGCTCTACTGCTTCAAGCCATTCTTTGATTAAAACGCTAAAAATCCACTAAATTGAGGCGTTAGTTAATAGGTTTGGTGTTGTTTTGCAAATCGGCAAATCGAGAGTTAATTGTTTAAACCAACAATCTCCCCCTTTTGCCGAATTGCAAAACAACACCTAAGTAAATTGATAGATAAATATGACAATTTAGAACAACAATTTACTCTAAACTCTATTTTCTCCCCCTTTTTGCAATTATGGGAAAAGGGTTATCGGTGCAAACCTAAACCACTAGAGTTATAGACTCAACAAGTATTTGCTCCCCCTTTCAAAAAGAATTTAGCAATTAAATAGAATGTAGGGGAAGCTTTAACAAAACCTAATACCACATAATTATACAAGCAAATAACCATGCATGCCAAGAGTAAGACAAGGAAATAAAAAAAAGCATTTGTCACACCACAAGTAGTAGCTAAGAAAATCACACAATAACCATTAAGTTCATAGCACATTAATCTCAAATCCACAACAAAAGAAATCATCAAACCATTTAGCACATAAAATCCAAAATACCACGAGATGGAACTAAAAGAAACTACGAAAAGCGAGAAAGAAAATCAAAAGAAAGGCTTGGGCTAAGGTCTTGGCACGGAAACAACTCAATCTTCCTCGGAATCTACGTCTCCGCCACCACTCGATGAGGCCGCTTGCTTGCTCCACTTCAAGATCTTCTTGAGATCCCTCTCCGTATCACCCCAGAATTTTTGAAAGTCATTTTGAAGATTGGTGATTGCGGTGGTGGTGCTTTGGCGGTGTGCTTCCTCCTCTTCTTTCCAAACACTAATACCTTGTTCAAGAGTGTCCAAACGGACGCCATAGTTGTCCAAAGTGTTGGTGAATTGGCCGAATTGCTCATTTACATTGGCATTGAAGGCATTGAATTGACCATCCAAATATTCCTTGAGGTCGAAGGGCATGCTTGAGGAAGAGGTACCCCGTGAGCCGGGTGTAAGGGTTGGCTCTTGGCCGGGTGGAGCGTATTGATTCGGTTTTGCCCCGGGTGCCACAATCCAAGAATTCTTCTTGTCATTTGGATTGGCTATGAGATGGTTGTCGCCGGTAATGACCCATCCCGTGCTCTTGAATACATCAATGAGATTTTTGGGGCGCACAAAATCATTCGGAGTCGGAGGTTGACCCCACATGTGCAAGTTTGGATTGATCCCATCTTGGTAGAGGAGATGAGAAATGAGGTGGCCATATGGTAGAAACATTGTTGTAGAGGTGCGAACTTTATGCATATGGCTAAGAATGAGATAGGGGAGGTTCACCTTCGGTGTTTGCTCGAGTACCGAGCGCAAGAGAAATATCTCTCTCTTCTCAACATTTGTCTTAATGGTTTTCTTTGGGGCTATGACATTGTTGATAATGAGGAAGAGGAATCGGTGATATGCCGGGAGTTCGGTGGCCGAGAAGTGAGCCAAATCATAGGCTTGCCAACAATAGAACCACTCATGGTACTTCTCAAACGGTTCTATGTTGGCATGGTAGTTGGATGGCCAATCTTGATGCACGTAGATGTGTGCCCCTTCATTTTTCAACCCAAACACCTCACAAAGGCGCTCCATTGTGATGTGGATAGACTTGCCACACACATAGGAGCGAGCATGGGGTTTGTCATCATGAAACACCACGGAGAGGTTTGCATAGAAGAGTTTGACAAGATCGGGACGGTATGCTTCGGTGCAACCCAAGAGACCGGTAACGGACCAAAAATCCAAGTAAGGTTGGAGGCGGTCCCATTCATAGTTGGCAAAAGAAATAGGGGTTTCCTCCGGGTGTTGTTTGAGGTAAAAGCAATCGGTTAACCCGCGGTTATTTCCAAGAATGCTACTATTAAAGTAGCGAAAATAGGCATCCCGGGTAAAGAGAAACTCGTTGTTGCTAGCAATAGTCCAATTTTCAACCAAGTTGGACGGGGTTACTTCCATTGGTATGGTCTCGGTTTGTTCGGTTTGGTCCGGGTTAGAGGAGGAGGAACCTTTGGGATTTTTCTTTGCCCTTTTGGTAACTGCCGATTTGGGTGGTGCCATTGAATTGAGAAGAGAGAGTAAACCGAGTATAACCTTGATTGAAGGGTTGGAGATGAAGGAGAGACCCTTGTTGAAGCCGTGTGCCAAGCCGATTGAAGAACCGACGGTTGGATTGTCGGAATTGGAGATGATGGTTGAGGCTAGGGTTTCGGCAAAGAGAGTGAAAGAGAGAGAGAGAGTGGAAGTGAATAGTATGAGGTTGTAGAGGAGAGAGAGGAGAGAAGAAAGGTGGTCTCGGTTACCGGAGAGGTGTAGAGTAGAGGGAGTATTTGGTTAGAGTAGTGAGAGGAGTTTTGGAGAGGAAAGAGAGAGTTCTGTCGGGTTGGAGAAGAAGGAAGAGAAAGAGACAGAAATTCGAATTAAAAGGCGCCTCTTGGCGACAGAGCGTTAAGCACCGCAACTGGTGCGTTACATAACGCACAGAAGATTAGCTCAGCAAAACTCCATAGCCACAGTGCGTTATATGACGCACTATTAGCGTTACACAACGCACTGCTAAACAGATTCAAAAATCAAATTCAAAAACTGTTACTGATCAAAGCGTTGAGCAACGTGTAAGATGCGTTGTACAACGTGTAAAAGGGTCAAGCAACGCAACAAGGCGTTGTACAACGCAATTTCAAATCCAGAAGGAAACGTTTTATAACGCTACAACACGTTGTGTAACGTTTAAGGAACGTTACAAAACGTTATATTGCGTTGTATAACGTGTGCCAGAAAAAAAAATTTTAAAAAAAAAAACGAAAACAGAATTGATTTGAACAGACAGTGCGTTGCACAACGTTCCATGAGCGTTATACAACGCACTGGGCAGAAAAACTGATTTTGCCCAGAAAACTGAGAGAAATCCAAATAAAACTGTTTTTCGAATAAAAAATCAATCAATCAAGCTCCAAATGACACAGACAACTAAGTTATGCAATTGAGATTAATCTTTGAGTTCGAGCATACCGAGCTTGAACTTAAGTTCAAGATGTTGTTGCGTAGGTAGGGGTTTTGTGAAGATATCGGCAATTTGCTCTTTTGTGTCAATGTAAACCAACTCCACGTCACCTTTCTCAACATGATCATGGATAAAATGATGTCGTATCTCTATGTGCTTGGTTCTAGAGTGCAATACCGGGTTTTTGGATATAAGGATGGCACTAGTATTGTCACACAAGATTGGTACTTTTTGGAATTCTAACTCATAATCTCTAAGGGTTTGCATCATCCAAAGTAGTTGTGTACAACAGCTACCGGCTGCCACATACTCGGCTTCCGCGGTTGAAAGAGCAACCGAGGTTTGCTTGCGGCTCGACCAAGAGACTAGTGAACCACCAAGAAATTGACAAGTTCCACTAGTACTCTTTCGGTCCATACGGTCACCGGCAAAGTCGGCATCGGTATACTCTACCCAGTCTAGTTCGGTTTGTTTACCATACCAAAGACCTAAACTTTGGGTACCCTTAACATATCTCAAGATCCTTTTTACCGCTTTGTGGTGAGATTCCTTAGGATTGGCTTGGTACCTAGCACATAGACATACGGCATACATAATATCTGGCCTACTCGCCGTGAGATAAAGCAAACTTCCAATGATGCCTCGATAGAGAGTTATGTCCATTGGCTTGCCTTTCTCATCCGCATCAATATTTGCACTCTTGCCCATTGGTGTGTCCAAGCTCTTGCTATCCTCAACACCAAACTTCTTGATCAACTCCTTGGCATATTTGGTTTGACTAATGAAGATGCCATCTTGGAGTTGTTTGATTTGTAGCCCCAAAAAGAAGTTGAGTTCTCCCATCATGCTCATCTCAAATTCACTACTCATCAAAGAGGAAAACTCTTGTGCAAGAGTTGCATTAGTAGAGCCAAAAATAATATCATCCACATAGATTTGCACAAGTAATAAATGATCATCCCTTTTCTTGGTGAAAAGGGTTGTGTCCATTTTACCCCTAACAAAACCATTGTCAAGAACGAAGGTGCAAAGTCTACTATACCAAGCTCTAGGAGCTTGTTTCAAACCATACAAAGCTTTGTGAAGCTTGAACACATGGTCGGGATTAAAATGGTCAACAAAATCGGGAGGTTGTTGGACATACACTTCCTCATCTATCCATCCATTTAGAAATGCACTCTTGACATCCATTTGGAATAAGGTAAAACCTTTGTTAGAGGCATATGCCAAGAGCATTCTAATGGATTCAAGACGAGCAACGGGTGCAAAGGTTTCCTCAAAGTCAATACCTTCTTGTTGCTTGAAACCTTGTGCAACCAAACGAGCCTTGTTTCTAACCACATTACCAAGTTCATCTAGCTTGTTCCTATAAACCCATTTGGTACCAATAACTTGCTTACCACTTGGTAAGGGTACAAGTTCCCAAACTTGATTTCTTTCAAATTGGTTCAATTCCTCTTGCATGGCAACAATCCAATTTGGATCAACATTGGCCTCCTTGAAAGATTTTGGTTCTAGTTGAGATACAAAGGCACAATGACCAACCATTTGGTTTAAACCCGACCTAGTCCTAACACCTTCCCTAGGGTCACCTATAACATTAGAAAGAGGATGAGAAGACACTTCTCTAAGCACTTCAAGAGGCTCATGAACCGGTTGAGGCATAGGTTGAGGTTCATCATGAGGCGTCTCATCTTGAGTTGTATCAATTGTGTTTTCCTCATGATTCTCTCCCCCTATCAAATTGTCATCGACCCGGTTCAAAGGCTCCTCGATTATCACCGGCGGAAGCTCATCCTTCGGTTGAAACTCAATCTCTTGAGTTGTTGCTCCATCTTGAATACCTACAATAGAGTTACCTTCCTCGGTTTTCTCATTAGCATTTTCATTAAATTTGACATTTATCGACTCAATTACAACCCTTGAGGAAGGCAAATAAACTCTATATGCTTTACTTGTGTTTGAGTAACCAACAAATATCCCGGTCAAAGATTTAGCATCAAATTTGGTTACTTTAGGAGACTCATCAAGTACAAAACACTTGGACCCAAATACACGAAAATAGGATATATTTGGAGTTCGACCAACCCACAATTCAAATGGTGTTTTCTTAAGTTTGGATCGAATGCATGCACGGTTTACTACATGACATGCCGTATTTACCGCTTCGGCCCAAAGGAATTTGGGTACGGCGAATTCATGTAGCATTGTGCGTGCTAGCTCTTGTAGGGTTCGGTTCTTCCTCTCCACTACACCATTTTGTTGGGGAGTGCGTGGAGCGGAAAACTCTTGTTTATATCCTTTTTCTATGCATAATTCATCAAATTTAGCATTCTCAAATTCCCTTCCATGGTCACTACGAATTCTAGAGATTTTCAACCCTTTTTCATTTTCAACCCGGTTGCTAAATTTGACAAAATAGTCAAATGCTTCCTCCTTGTGAGCAAGAAAGAAAACCCAAGTAAAGCGACTATAGTCATCTACCACCACATACACATACCTCTTTTTGCTCAAACTCATAACATTTATTGGTCCAAACAAGTCCATATGGAGTAATTGCAATGGTTGAGAGGTAGAGATAATTTCTTTGGTCTTAAAACTAGATTTGGTTTGTTTGCCTTTCATGCAAGCTTCACACAACCCATTTAAGTCAAGTTTGTGTGATGGAAGGCCACGGACAAGATTGAATTTGACTAGTTTCTTAAGAGAGTCTATTGAAACGTGACCAAGTCTTCTATGCCATAGCCATGAACCGGTAGCTATGGCACTAAAGCATTGTTCACCGGTGGTAAAATGGTCAAAGTTCAAGTAATAGACATCCTTTTTTCTTTGTCCGGTATAAACAAGGGAATTATCCGAAGTTTGATGCACATAACAAGAAGAGTAATCAAATTTCAAATAATATCCGGCATCACATAATTTGCTCACACTTAAAAGGTTGTAGTTAAGACCATCAACAAGATAAACATTGGATACCGTAAGGTTTTGGTTACCAACCGAGCCTATACCAATAATAGTGCTCTTTCTAAGATTATTTCCAAAAGTAACCTCACCACCATCAAAAGATTCGAGTGCCTTGAAACACGTTTCATCACCGGTCATGTGATGTGAACAACCACTATCTATGATCCAAGCACTCTTCTTGAATGATGATAACAAACAAATCTACAAGAATGTATATTAGTTAGAAACAAACAACTAACATAATTCTTGTATTTTCTCCCCCTTAAAATTTGATTATAAGGCCCGGGGAGATAGAATGGCTTTTCAAGCCACATTAGAACCGCTTCCACTAGATGAGGTGGAAGTGGAAGCGACTTTAGGAAGCCAAACCATATTCTTTGAACCGGATGTATGGTTTGTTTTCCTAAACTTGCATTCTAATGTGAGATGACCATTCTTACCACAATAGTTGCAACAAGCACTAGTGGGTTTGTTCATTTGTGAGCTTTCTCTAACAAAATGGATCTCATAATGACGCCTAAGCTCCATGGCCTTGATCTTTGGATCCTTAGAGAAGGTGTATGATTGAGAGCCTTTGAAATTGGGTTTTTGGAAATTCGTTTTGTTTTGTTGAGAGGTATTCTTATTTTTCCCATTATTTTGAGGTCTAGTGTGTGTGCTATTCCTATTTCCCCCATTCTTTTGGAAAAGATGAAAGCACCCATCGGGACCCTTGAAATACAAATTGTTTGGGGCCCGATTGTTTTGTAAATTCCTTTGAGAACCCTTGGAACCATTTCTATTCCTACCAAAATTCTTTTGAGCACCATTTTGAGAACCAAAGAAATTCTTTTGCCCTCTCCCGTGTGTGTTCCTATCATTGGTGCCCTTGTTATAATACCTCTCATTTTGTGTCGGGCTAATCGAGTTTCTTGGTCTAAAAGTGGATTGATTCCCCTTCTTGAACCCAAGTCCCGATTTATCATTGGGTTTTTGGCCCACATACATTTTGTCAAGATCCATCTTGGTGCTACAAGAAATACTAGATGAACTTGATGCCCTTTCATTGTTTTTCAAAACATTTGTCTCACTCAAATGAGTTTGACGCTTTTCACAATCTTTGGATTTTTCAAAACTCTCAATCATACCCTTATACTTATTCACCAAAGCTTCAAGATCATGCACCTTAGCCGTCAAAAGGTTAATTTTCCCTTTTTGACTAGCAATAGTCTTAAGGGACTCATCAAGATAATCACTCAACCTATCAATTTGAGAGTTTGTATCATCATTCAAGCATAAGTCATTTTCACTATCACTATCACTATCACTACAAAAGATTGAGTTTAGTGGTACCTCATTGGTGACCTTAGGCACTTCAAGAGCAACCTTAGGTACCTCCTCTTGGATCACCATTGGAGTTTGAGTGGAGGTTGAGGTAGAGGTTGACGCCTCGTCAATGCTAGCTTTGCTCAATGGATGCACATAGATATTGCCTCGGTTGAACTCGTTAAATGCTTCCTTCACCAAATCATCTAGGTTGTCATCCACCGGCATCATCACACCATTGACTTGAGCCACAAGAGCAAGGTTGTCAAAGTCGCACTCGGACTCCGAATCGGATTGAGAGGATGAGCTTGAGTCGGAATCATTGTCCCAAGTGGCTTGCATAGCTTTCTCACCCTTTTTCTTGCCCTTGTAATGTCCCCTTTTGGACTTGTACCGGCCATCACTTCTCTTCTTACCACCATCTTCCTTATCTCTCTTTAAGTGTGGGAAGAGCTTGAAGCAAGTGTACATTGTGTGGCCCTCCTTTTGGCAAACAAAACAAAGAGCTCTCTCATCATTCTCAAGCCTTTCTTTGTTGAACTTTCCCTCAAAGATCATGATGGCCCGAAACATTTTAGAGAGCAAGGCACCTTGTTTGTCCTCATCAAGGTCCAATATGCCCTTAGTCTTGTCACTCGAGTGACGGTGCCTTCCTTGTTGGTTGTCATTGTGTCGGTTCTTGGAGGGAGACGCCTTGTTGTCACTAGCCGACAATGCCACGGTTTTAGGCTCATATCTCAACTCCCCAAGTTGCTTGAGCTTCTCTTCTACACACCGGTAGTGAGTGTAGATGATCTCCGGTGTGAGGTTGTTGTGAGACCTTTGTTGTGTCTCAAGAGTCGAGATGAGATTGTCGAATTGAGGTCTTCCCACCAAGGCCCTAAGCAATCTTCCTATCACACGGCTATTAGATAGGGTTTCTCCAATGTTGTTGAATTCATCGAGCAATTGTATAAACCGAGTATACATTTCCTCGATGCATTCACCATCCATTATGCGAAAATTATCTAATCTTGACTCCAACTCAAATTGACGGGAGCTTTTGATTAGAGAATTTCCCTCATAACGGTTCAAGAGAGAAACCCACATTTCATGTGCATTGGTTGAACTACCAAAAATGGCCGCTATGGACTCATGAACCGAGTTGAGAAGGACATTTACGGCATTGTCATTTTTGGCCCTAAGCAATTTTGAGGCATGAATCTCCCTACCTTCACTATCTAGGTTTGGTGCATATGGTTTATCCACTACATCCCAAAGGTCAATCAAGTTAAGGTATACAACCATACACCTCTTCCAATAACGAAAGTTCTTGCAAGTGGAACCAAACTTGTCCGGTTTTTCTATCACCCTAGAGGCCATGAATCGAGGTTATCTAACTCACAAAAAGGTCAAAAAGATAACCCCTGCTCTGATACCACTTTGTTGTCCCTAACGAAAGGCCTAGAGGGGGGTGAATAGGCACAATTTCAATTTCCTAAACCGCTATGGTCAATTTTTGGTTCAATTCAAGTTTGGTCTAATCACACAATACGAGCAAGTAAAGAGAAGAGATAAAGAGTTGACACGCGATGTATTACGGAGTTCCGACCCGCTAGAAAAGGCTAGCCTTAGTCGTACGTCTCCGGGAGTTTCGCAACCACGAAAGGGCGCGCTCCGTTCAATTCCACAAAGAACGTGTCTACAACTTCGAACCGAATCACCTTGTCACAATGACACTCAAGGTGGATCGGCCTAACTCCAAAATATAACTTAAACACTCAATTGAATTGAGGCTCTAACCAAAACACTCAAAAATCTCGCAATTACGATTAGGGTTTGGTATAGAAACACTCTAATCTCAAATGGTTTTGCTATTCAAATGCTCAAAGACAAGAGGCTATTGATTCAGGTTGAATGGAGCTCAGAAAGAGTGATTTAGCAAGGTTGCAAAAGTATCTAAACAGTCCCAAGGGGGCTGATATAAATAGAGGGCGCCAAGAGCTCCAAATCAACTCAGAAATATCCAGTGCGTTACACAACGTAAAAGGAGCGTTGTGCAACGCACAACTAGCCGTTATAGACAGGCCAAAAAGCTGAACTTCCCGTTATCAGTGCGTTGCACAACGCAATAGAGCGTTTTGTAACGCACAGATGACCGTTATAATACAACAGAATGGATAAGGTATCCGTTTGAGTTGTCAGAGCGTCACACAACGCAAAGAACCCGTTATGCAACGCATGAACAAAAACAAACTCAACGGCTAGAAAAATGTCAGACGTGTCATGTAACGTGGCAACGCGTTACATGACGCGTAAAAAACTGCACAAAGGATTAAGAAGCAAAAACGCGTTATACGACGCCTTGGTCCGTTATACAACGCCTCATTAAATGACATTAAATACATGGAATTTTGGCTCAAAAATGAGTCGAAAAGTTCCAGGGGAGAATCAAAGGCGGGTTGTGCAACGCACAGAGCGTTGTGTGACGCACTGCGTTGCACAACGGAGGTGGTACGTTGTATAACTTTTCCAGTGCGTTGCACAACGTATAGGAGCGTTGTGTAACGCACTGTCTTCTGAAATCAAAACGAAATTGAAGTTCAGCACAGTACTGGTGCGTTTTCTAACGCAATTGACGCGTTATACAACGCACTGGTACTGAAAACCAGCAAAATGACAGCAAACTGATTGAGATTAGTTTAGGGATTAAAAATACCTAATCTATTGACTTTAACTAGTCTAATGAAGTCTCTTGATGCTCCCAAACTTGTGCTCTACTGCTTCAAGCCATTCTTTGATTAAAACGCTAAAAATCCACTAAATTGAGGCGTTAGTTAATAGGTTTGGTGTTGTTTTGCAAATCGGCAAATCGAGAGTTAATTGTTTAAACCAACAGTACCAACTGAAAAGCAAGCGCCGGAGGATGGACTAGAGGGTTGTTGGTTGAAGTTGATTTAGATTTGTTTATTTCAAGATGATTTACAGTAAAAGACTCTTTTACAACTAAGCTATATATCAGTTTGTTTCAATTGAATAAGATTGGAGGTACAATATATGCATGTAACTTTCAGTTTTTTGGTCACTTGAATGAGCTTTTCCTTATTTAACATTTGTTTAACATTTGATGATCTAATGCATTAGTTGTTTGTGTTGTGAGAGAACTGTTTACAATATCAAAGTTGATGAATTACTATTATGGGAATTTGATTATGGAATTTGTTCACCTAATTTTTCAGAAATCAATTATTGTTTCTTTCCTATATTTATTTTGTTTAGAATTTCAGAAATCAATTACTGGGTACATGTACCCATGGTTTAAAAGGTTTGGGTACAACACTGTGTTAGTGAAAGCATATTCACTTTTGTTGCATATTTCAATCAAAAAGCATATTCACGTTTTTTTTTGTGTAAAGATAAAGATGGACTGTTGGCAGACTGGTACAAGCTATACTGGTTACACGTACCAGGATTTTTTGGACGATATATCTTGTATTGGAAATTCTAACAAAATAGTTCAATAGACCTTAACATAAATAGCGCATCATGCAGAAATAGGAATATGCGCATCATGCGCAGAGGGGATATGGAAGATTTTTTCGTTAATATGGTGCCTGTTAATAAAGATATAGAAATATAGAAATAATGAAATATATAAGAAAAAGATTGGGTTGATGAATATATGTTTCCCATTCAGAATTAAGTCGATTCAGTCAATTCACAGGATGCATATAATTAGGGTAAATTTTTGTTACTGTTTTACTAGCATTTCTGCTTTAGTCAAGTTTGTTTGTTTTGTTTCTGGAAATAATCAATAAAATTTATTATTGGCTATGTGTTTGTTTTATCTTATTGGCTATGTGTTTTATAAAGCTTGTATCTATCTACATTAGTGCCTTCTGTAATTTTCTTTAACCGTGGGTTAAAATGCATAAAAACTGGTTGGTCTGATTTCGGTACCACACCAGCCAGTCAGTTTGTACCAGTAAGTATTGATGGGTACATGGTGATGATGTACCTATATTTATTATTATCATTCTGTCAATTGAATTATATTCACTCTTTAATCGAGAATATTCAAAGAGATAGCTAGATGATTCATTACATATTTGCAATGACACAAAAAGAAAGAATAGTCATCCAATGACAGACATATAAAAAAGATATATAAAAAGGAAATAGCAATGCACAGTTATGGTATTTGATATACACGTTATTTGTCCTGGCCAAGATTCTAAATATCTTGATAGCAAAGGAAATTAATCTGATATACACGAGTGCATCTGAATAGTAGTAGAGATATAATTTCTGAAAAAGATTGTGTTGATAAATATGGTGCCTGTTAATAAAGATATAGAAATATGTAAGAAAAAGATTTTGTTGATAAATATATGTTTCCCATTCAGAATTCAATCACAATTCAAATATTAGTCAACATAAGAAGGTCGCTGGAAGCATATAATTGAGACAGAATCATTAGCATCCCAAAAAATTTCTGACCTTTTTGCATTTGCATTCGCCCCTCCTATTGCCTAAGTTCTCAAAAACGTTCTTTAAATAAATTTCTGATTTCCGATTTCTGATTTCTGATCTCTTTGCATTCATCTTCTGAAGGTTGCTTATTGGTACACTCTTCTTTTGTTTCTGATATAGACAGATTTATTTTAATTGTAATTTTAATTTTAATTTTTGTTGGCGCCTTTGTTGTTCTGTCTAATTTATGTTGTGCGCATTTTGGTACCTCTATCTGTTGTAATAGAAGTTTAGTAGTTAATTTTTTAACCTTATTTATAATGCAATTTGAATGATATACCTGAATAAATTAGTATATACAAAACATTGTTGAAAACTTGAATTACGGCTTTCTATTAAGTAAGAGGGATTCAAGAATTAGTATGGACTCATATGAGCAAATGAGTAATAAAATTTCGAATTTTAATTCGAATCAAGCAAAAAACGACCTGTGAGCAGTGAACAATTACAAAATGCAAAATATAAATGCAAGGAACAACGGCATGCATCCAAAGTAATTAAAATGCAAAATACAAAACATGTAATTAAAATTATGACAGTAACCTAAAATGGTGCAAATGCAAGGAACAACGGCATGCAATTTTGTATAACGAACAATCAAAAAGTGGATCGGAACAATTTAATTTCTATCAGAACTCAAATGTCTCACTTGTAGTCGGCAAACAATATTTCCAAATGCACTTATCATGTATTGTGTTTAGCGAACTTATAGATTACCAGAACCAAACTTAACCATCTATTGTGCTGGTAACATATAAATTGATGCACAATTTATGTCTCGGTCACTAATTCATCAGGTGTTCCTTGTGATATGTTATCTAACTAATGGTCATGGATTATGTTGATGCAGCCGAACTGATAAGGCAAAGAAAAAGACATGGCCACTGATAAACGACACAAACAAAAAGATAAAGGAAAGCAACAGATGGGCGCACACAAGAGAGGCAATGCAGATAGTTCGCATGACACAGTTCCCGTCAAAAGAGTCTTTGAAAGTTAATATATAAACCTGTTTCTTATTAAAAGAGCCATACATAGTTAGACATATATATAGATATTAACTTTCAGCATGTTGTCGTTGTCATAGAAATAAAAGAAATAGATCAAATTTAATTAGACATATTTTCTTTGGTATACAGGATTACTAGCTGAATTATCGAAACCCGCACAAATGAATATTTTGTCCGATCCTATGGAAGCTGTTAAAAAGTCCCATGGGCATGATAACCACAAAAGAGCACATGTAACGAGTTGCAGTGCCTCAGCCAGCGACATGAGTGAGGTGCCTCAAGATATGTATATGTATATACATTTTAAATACCACTAGACTATTT
Organism: Rhynchospora breviuscula; assembly: GCA_027562975.1. NCBI lineage: Eukaryota > Viridiplantae > Streptophyta > Magnoliopsida > Poales > Cyperaceae > Rhynchospora > Rhynchospora breviuscula. The sequence continues at coordinate 51,885,109 of CM050400.1, forward strand.
TTCTACATTGAGCATTTAATTAATAGAAATATTATTAATTAAAATATTGTTTCGTTTGAAGCAAAACGTGCAAGGCTTGCTGGAGCAATGCCAACTTCAATTGAAGCAAAAAAGGAGGCTCGGAAGAACTATTTGCGTGATTATATGCGCGAGAAGAGAAAAATTAGTCAGAGCAGTACAAATGAACCAAATGAGTTGAATTCAAATGATTTGCCACAACCATCTCCAAAGAGACGAATCTTGACAACTAACCCAGGCTCTGTTGTCACTCACGTTACCATACCATCTCAAGGTATGACACTTATTAGTATCTTATTATTATTATAAGACCATTCTTCCACATCCACCTAAGTCGCTATTTACATGATCAACTAATAATTATTTATTTATTGTTTCAATTAATATTAGGAGCATTTTTTTTCTTATATCAGTATATCAAACATTTTCACTATTTACATTATTAACTAATAACTAATAAACAAATTATTTTTGTGACTGACAGTAAACTTTGCAACACTTGCGGAAACAAATGAGTCAACTGCAACTCAAGCACAAAATGGGGCTCGGAAGATTTATATGCGTAATTATAGGCGTGAGCATAACAAGGGAAAACTTGGTCAGAGCACGAATAAATCAAATGGGTTGAATGCAAGTGATTTGACACGATCATATCCAGAGAAGCCGGTTCAGATTGGCAGCGACGAAGTAGAGAAGGACAATTACATAGATGGCGATGTATTTGAACTTTATTTCATTGAAAGAATATCCATTATTTCTAAAATAATATTTATTTATTTCGTGTATAATTATTCCTGCTTTCAGATACACGTACGAATCACGATCAGATTTATATTGAAAATCGAGTTGAGATTGGTAGCAACGAAGTAGATGAAGAAGAATACATAGATGGTGATTTACTTTGTACTTTTTTTTTTCCAATGATAAAATTTTCATTATTTTTTTTTGAAGGAACAATCAAGCTTAAAAAAATTGTCAACACTTCTTTTACAGGAGAAGTTCATGATACAGACGAAACTGGGGACCTTGTAATTACTACTTTAGATTTCGAAGATTGGGCCAACGGTACTGCATTTCACATATTATATTATTATCATATTCAAATATTAGCATGCGGCATTTTACTTGAAAGGATACAAGAAGATTGATCATGTTAATTTTGTACTATTTCCTAGACACACCATCACCGACCCCAACCAATGGACAGTCGACCGATGACCCTCTTGCAGCTGAAGAAGATCCGTTTGATTTCGTTTACCAAAATTTGCCCACTGGACAAATGGTGCTCAGAAAGGTGAAAGATTGCACCAAATGCAAGGCAAAAAAATTTCAGTATGAATTCCCTACATTTTGTTGCATGAATGGCAAGGTGGAACTGACCGGAAATGAGATCCCAGATAAGCTGTACGATCTATTTACATCAGCAGAGCCACATTGTGTTGAATTCCGTGAATCAGTACGGTATTACAACACTAATTTCTCATTCGCGTCCTTTGGAGCAAAATATGATCATGACCTGGCAAACAAGAGACGTGGCGTCTACACATTCCGAATGCACGGCCAGATTTACCATTTCCTAGATCAATTAGTTCCTAAAGAGCAACTAAAGTACCTCCAGCTTTACTTTTATGACACAGAAGAAGAAGTGAATCGACGTTTGGAAAGAACCGAATCATTAGATCGGTACGCTATTTTTAAGCAATACATACATATATATATATAGGTACATTAACTTAATTTTTGTTACATAAATAATATAGTCTCTTTATTTCGCATAACTTTTTAGGGACATTGTTAAGACAATTATGGAGGTACTTTCCCACAACCCGTATGCACAGAATTTCAAAAGACTTGGGGAGATGCAGTCCCTTGATAATGTAGGAATTACCTTGAATGCGTCTGTTGAACTTGATCAAAGAAGATACAACAAACCTACTGCATCTCAAGTTGGTGCTATCTGGGTTGAGGGGAATGATGAGAATGCTACGTACAAGAGGAGCATCAAAATATATGATAAGAATGACTTCTCCATACAAATCCAATGCTACTGAGGCTGTTATGATCCTCTGTCATACCCGTTGTTCTTTCCTAATGGTGAAGTTGGCTGGCACGACAAGATTCTTCGAAAAAATATGACTTCAGCAGAAGACGATACGCATGCAGAAGACGATACGCACGCAGAAGACGATACGCACGCAGAAGAAGGCGAAGGTAACATACGATATAGTTTTCTTCTTTTTCATAAATAGAGATTTTTCATTTTATCTATCTACTTATAAAATAAGTAATTATTAGTAGATAATCAAAAACTAAAATAATTAGTATTTTACTGTTTCAATAGAAATGGAAAATGCTGAGAAAGGAAAGGGAACCGTGTCAATGAGAGAGTACTACAGCTTCAAACTGCAGATACGGTTGGAGAGGAGTCTAATCCTGTTAGGCGGAAGACTGTTGCAGCAATTTGTGGTGGACATGTACATCAAGATGGAGACATGTCGTCTGGATTATCATAGGAAGAATCAAATGAGGATACGGGCAGACTTATACCAAGGAATTATAGACAGCATCCATTCTGGTGAGGTGCGAGCATCTCAAACGGGCAAACGAATCGTGCTCCCGGGTTCTTTCATTGGCGGGCCAAGAGACATGCAAAGGAGGTATTTAGATGCGATGGCATTAGTCCAGAGATATGGCAAACCAGACATATTTCTGACCATGACGTGCAACCCGGAATGGGATGAGATTCGTAATGAGTTATTGCCGGGACAAACTGCGCAAGACCGGCCCGACCTAACTGCTCGAGTGTTTCGGGCAAAACTAGAGGACCTCAAGAAGTATTTATTTGGTGATAGTGGAAATAAAAATAAAAAACCATTCTTTGGTGAGGTAGCTGCGCATGTTTATGTCGTTGAGTTCCAGAAGAGAGGACTGCCGCATGCTCACTTCTTGATAATATTAAAGTCCCGTGATAAAATTTTGAACCCAGATCAGTACGACAAGGTCGTTTGTGCTGAAATCCCAGATCCTAAAAGATATCCTGTGCTGCATAAATTAGTGAGTAAGCACATGATGCACGGACCTTGTGGGGCTCTGAGAAATAATTGCCCGTGCATGAGGGACGGTGCTTGCAGGTTTAAATATCCAAGGGCGTTCAATCAGGCAACTGTTCAAGGTAAAGACTCATACCCCGTATACAGGAGGAGGGATAATGGGCGTAAAGTTCGTGTACGTGGTTGCGACCTGGACAATCGCTGGGTCTCTCCTTACAATCCTCACCTGTTGATGCGCTACAATTGCCACATCAATGTCGAGATTTGCTCGAGCATTAGAGCCGTCAAGTATCTGTTCAAGTACATATACAAGGGTCATGATTGTGCTGAAGTGTATGTCGGAACCCGCGGCGAAGAAGGCAAAACAGTTGATGAAATCAAAATGTTTCAAGATGCACGTTGGGTGTCGGCCCCAGAGGCGGTATGGCGGATTTTTAGATTCCCTTTGAGTGAAATTAAACCTTCGGTGAGATCTCTGCAGTTGCATACTCCCGACCAACAAATGGTTTTTTATAAAGACAATGACAATCTGGAAAATGTCTCTCAGAGGGATAAGGCAAAGAGGACTATGTTGACTGAGTTTTTTGAGGCGAACAAGAGGTTTCCAGAGGCAAAGCAATACCTCTACAGGGAGTTTCCTGAGCATTTCACATGGGATGCGAGCCGTAAGGTGTGGAAGCGACGTCAAAAAGGAGGTGAAGTCGGTAGGTTGGTTTATGTTAAGATATCAGATGCGGAGAGATACTATCTCCGTACTTTGCTTAACCATAGGAGAGGACCCGAATCATATGAAGATCTTAAAACCGTGGATGGAATACAACATTCGACTTTTCAGGATGCAGCAGATGCAATGGGACTAATAGATAATGATGAGACTTTCTCAGAATGCCTCTCCGAGGCGGCAACATACCAGATGCCGCCTGCACTCAGAAGACTGTTTGCTACGATTCTGACTTTCTGTGAGGGGGCTAAAGCTCGAGAGTTATGGGACAAGCATTTTGCGGACATGTCTGAAGATTATCGACGACGTTATTCATCAGATGAGATGGTTGAACAGAGGACCCTGATAGATATCAGCAGGTATCTCGAGTCGATGGGTAGAAACCTGGCGAAGTACGATCTCCCTGAACTCTACGAAAATGCTGAATTGGATGACCATGGTAATTTTCAAGAAGTTACTGATGAAGAGAGAATAGAAGTATCAGAGGAGGACTTGGGGGCATACGGTTCGCTCAATCCCGAACAATTGTCGGCATTTGAAGAGATTATGCAGCATGTCACGGAAAAGAAGCCGGGGGCATTTTTCATTGATGGTCCCGGTGGTACAGGTAAAACGTATCTGTACAAGGCATTATTGGCTGCAGTTCGATCCCGAAAGCTCATTGCAATTACAACTGCTACTTCGGGTGCGGCGGCAAACAACATGCCTGGAGGAAGGACAGCACACTCCAGGTTTAAGATTCCTATCAAATTGGAATGCACTTCTATGTGTACGGTGAGCAAGTAGAGTGGGATTGCAGAGCTTCTTCGGAGGGCGACGCTTATCATATGGGACGAGGCATCCATGTCAAAAAGGCAAGCCGTGGAAGCGCTCGACAGAACATTACAGGATGTCACAGACTTCCGCCATCCATTCGGCGGAAAAATTGTCGTATTTGGCGGCGATTTCAGACAAGTACTGCCTGTGGTTAGACGTGGGACCAAAGCTCAGATCGTCGACGCGACACTGCCCATGTCCCCTCTGTGGACATACATAAAGAAGAGAAAGCTGACTCGAAACATGAGAGCTTCGAGTGATCCTTGGTTCGCTCAGTTCTTGCTTAATGTCGGCGATGGAACTGAGCCCTCAATTGGGAGTGACTTCATACGTATCCCTAATGAGATGATAATCCCATACACAACAGAGGAAGAATCGATAAATGAACTAATTGAGACAGTATTTCCCTCTCTCAATGAAAATGGCCATCGAACAGATTACATTGCTTCTCGGGCAATTCTCTCCACCAAGAATGAGTATGTCGACAGGCTCAACAAGCATATGATTGAGTCTTATCCTGGAGAAGAATTGATATATCACAGTATTGATACAGCAGAGGATGACGCGCATGGCAACTACCCCTCTGAATTTTTGAACTCTCTGACACCCAATGGATTGCCGCCACATATCCTCAAACTTAAAAAGGGATATCCAATAATTCTGTTACGTAATTTGGATCCTGCAAATGGACTTTGCAACGGCACAAGGCTGGTGTGCCGAAATTTTGAAAGGAATGTTATTGATGTAGAGATCGCTACTGGAGGACATGCGGGGAAAAGGATATTTATTCCCAGGATTCCGCTAAGTCCGGCGGATGATGATTTATTCCCTTTCAGGTTTAAGAGGAAACAATTTCCTGTTCGATTGTGCTTTGCGATGACAATCAACAAGGCACAGGGACAGACTATCCCTAATGTCGGAGTTTACTTGCCAGAGCCGGTGTTTTCTCACGGACAACTGTATGTGGCGCTATCGAGAGGTGTGTCCCGACAAAATACAAAGCTGCTTATAAAACCAGGTGCTAATATCGATCCGGAAGATGGAGCATGCACAAAAAATGTTGTATACCGAGAAGTGCTACGAAAGAATTAAGGTAATGAAATTTCATTTAAAAAATATTTATTTCTCTCAAATCACACTCACACATGCACTCAACATATAAAATTATCTTAAATTTTTCATTTTATTTATTTATTTATTTATTATTATTTATTTTTTATAAAACATGTCTCTATCTTGAGGATGATCAATGTTCATTACAACAAGGGAGCAAGAGCGATTCGAGAATCTTTTCATGTTGTATTATATTTTTTTTGTTTGAGAGAATATATTTTTATGTGAAATTTCTTATTCTTACTGAGAAATACATTTTTTTCATCGAATTTTTTTTTTGACTGTTCACATGTCTAATTTTAACGATTTTATTTATTTCAATCGGTGAATACTACTGCTACCTCTTAAATATTAAAAATGGACAGCATATCTTTATCAAATAAGATCTTCCTTTTCACATATCACAAATTCACGTCCGCCCACACATTGGGTGGGCACTGCTGCTAGTATATATAACAACGAATGAATAATATTACTACCATACAATGTTTCTACGTTTTTATTGCTCTTAAAATTATTGTATGGAATATGTGCTTCTAAAAATTAAAAATAAGAAAAACAGATTACACAAATTGCAAAATATCAAGAAAATTTTCAGAATTAGAAATTGTCTTGTTATTGCGTAAAATAACTGCCTTGATGGGTCCGATCATCGCAGCTTGGAACGTTAAATCAAGTCATATTCTCTTCTTTATGTATGTCCACAGAGGGGACATGGGCAGTGTCGCGTCGACGATCTGAGCTTTGGTCCCACGTCTAACCACAGGCAGTACTTGTCTGAAATCGCCGCCAAATACGACAATTTTTCCGCCGAATGGATGGCGGAAGTCTGTCACATCCTGTAATGTTCTGTCGAGCGCTTCCACGGCTTGCCTTTTTGACATGGATGCCTCGTCCCATATGATAAGCGTCGCCCTCCGAAGAAGCTCTGCAATCCCACTCTGCTTGCTCACCGTACACATAGAAGTGCATTCCAATTTGATAGGAATCTTAAACCTGGAGTGTGCTGTCCTTCCTCCAGGCATGTTGTTTGCCGCCGCACCCGAAGTAGCAGTTGTAATTGCAATGAGCTTTCGGGATCGAACTGCAGCCAATAATGCCTTGTACAGATACGTTTTACCTGTACCACCGGGACCATCAATGAAAAATGCCCCCGGCTTCTTTTCCGTGACATGCTGCATAATCTCTTCAAATGCCAACAATTGTTCGGGATTGAGCGAACCGTATGCCCCCAAGTCCTCCTCTGATACTTCTATTCTCTCTTCATCAGTAACTTCTTGAAAATTACCATGGTCATCCAATTCAGCATTTTCGTAGAGTTCAGGGAGATCGTACTTCGCCAGGTTTCTACCCATCGACTCGAGATACCTGCTGATATCTATCAGGGTCCTCTGTTCAACCATCTCATCTGATGAATAACGTCGTCGATAATCTTCAGACATGTCCGCAAAATGCTTGTCCCATAACTCTCGAGCTTTAGCCCCCTCACAGAAAGTCAGAATCGTAGCAAACAGTCTTCTGAGTGCAGGCGGCATCTGGTATGTTGCCGCCTCGGAGAGGCATTCTGAGAAAGTCTCATCATTATCTATTAGTCCCATTGCATATGCTGCATCCTGAAAAGTCGAATGTTGTATCCCATCCACGGTTTTAAGATCTTCATATGATTCGGGTCCTCTCCTATGGTTAAGCAAAGTACGGAGATAGTATCTCTCCGCATCTGATATCTTAACATAAACCAACCTACCGACTTCACCTCCTTTTTGACGTCGCTTCCACACCTTACGGCTCGCATCCCATGTGAAATGCTCAGGAAACTCCCTGTAGAGGTATTGCTTTGCCTCTGGAAACCTCTTGTTCGCCTCAAAAAACTCAGTCAACATAGTCCTCTTTGCCTTATCCCTCTGAGAGACATTTTCCAGATTGTCATTGTCTTTATAAAAAACCATTTGTTGGTCGGGAGTATGCAACTGCAGAGATCTCACCGAAGGTTTAATTTCACTCAAAGGGAATCTAAAAATCCGCCATACCGCCTCTGGGGCCGACACCCAACGTGCATCTTGAAACATTTTGATTTCATCAACTGTTTTGCCTTCTTCGCCGCGGGTTCCGACATACACTTCAGCACAATCATGACCCTTGTATATGTACTTGAACAGATACTTGACGGCTCTAATGCTCGAGCAAATCTCGACATTGATGTGGCAATTGTAGCGCATCAACAGGTGAGGATTGTAAGGAGAGACCCAGCGATTGTCCAGGTCGCAACCACGTACACGAACTTTACGCCCATTATCCCTCCTCCTGTATACGGGGTATGAGTCTTTACCTTGAACAGTTGCCTGATTGAACGCCCTTGGATATTTAAACCTGCAAGCACCGTCCCTCATGCACGGGCAATTATTTCTCAGAGCCCCACAAGGTCCGTGCATCATGTGCTTACTCACTAATTTATGCAGCACAGGATATCTTTTAGGATCTGGGATTTCAGCACAAACGACCTTGTCGTACTGATCTGGGTTCAAAATTTTATCACGGGACTTTAATATTATCAAGAAGTGAGCATGCGGCAGTCCTCTCTTCTGGAACTCAACGACATAAACATGCGCAGCTACCTCACCAAAGAATGGTTTTTTATTTTTATTTCCACTATCACCAAATAAATACTTCTTGAGGTCCTCTAGTTTTGCCCGAAACACTCGAGCAGTTAGGTCGGGCCGGTCTTGCGCAGTTTGTCCCGGCAATAACTCATTACGAATCTCATCCCATTCCGGGTTGCACGTCATGGTCAGAAATATGTCTGGTTTGCCATATCTCTGGACTAATGCCATCGCATCTAAATACCTCCTTTGCATGTCTCTTGGCCCGCCAATGAAAGAACCCGGGAGCACGATTCGTTTGCCCGTTTGAGATGCTCGCACCTCACCAGAATGGATGCTGTCTATAATTCCTTGGTATAAGTCTGCCCGTATCCTCATTTGATTCTTCCTATGATAATCCAGACGACATGTCTCCATCTTGATGTACATGTCCACCACAAATTGCTGCAACAGTCTTCCGCCTAACAGGATTAGACTCCTCTCCAACCGTATCTGCAGTTTGAAGCTGTAGTACTCTCTCATTGACACGGTTCCCTTTCCTTTCTCAGCATTTTCCATTTCTATTGAAACAGTAAAATACTAATTATTTTAGTTTTTGATTATCTACTAATAATTACTTATTTTATAAGTAGATAGATAAAATGAAAAATCTCTATTTATGAAAAAGAAGAAAACTATATCGTATGTTACCTTCGCCTTCTTCTGCGTGCGTATCGTCTTCTGCGTGCGTATCGTCTTCTGCATGCGTATCGTCTTCTGCTGAAGTCATATTTTTTCGAAGAATCTTGTCGTGCCAGCCAACTTCACCATTAGGAAAGAACAACGGGTATGACAGAGGATCATAACAGCCTCAGTAGCATTGGATTTGTATGGAGAAGTCATTCTTATCATATATTTTGATGCTCCTCTTGTACGTAGCATTCTCATCATTCCCCTCAACCCAGATAGCACCAACTTGAGATGCAGTAGGTTTGTTGTATCTTCTTTGATCAAGTTCAACAGACGCATTCAAGGTAATTCCTACATTATCAAGGGACTGCATCTCCCCAAGTCTTTTGAAATTCTGTGCATACGGGTTGTGGGAAAGTACCTCCATAATTGTCTTAACAATGTCCCTAAAAAGTTATGCGAAATAAAGAGACTATATTATTTATGTAACAAAAATTAAGTTAATGTACCTATATATATATATGTATGTATTGCTTAAAAATAGCGTACCGATCTAATGATTCGGTTCTTTCCAAACGTCGATTCACTTCTTCTTCTGTGTCATAAAAGTAAAGCTGGAGGTACTTTAGTTGCTCTTTAGGAACTAATTGATCTAGGAAATGGTAAATCTGGCCGTGCATTCGGAATGTGTAGACGCCACGTCTCTTGTTTGCCAGGTCATGATCATATTTTGCTCCAAAGGACGCGAATGAGAAATTAGTGTTGTAATACCGTACTGATTCACGGAATTCAACACAATGTGGCTCTGCTGATGTAAATAGATCGTACAGCTTATCTGGGATCTCATTTCCGGTCAGTTCCACCTTGCCATTCATGCAACAAAATGTAGGGAATTCATACTGAAATTTTTTTGCCTTGCATTTGGTGCAATCTTTCACCTTTCTGAGCACCATTTGTCCAGTGGGCAAATTTTGGTAAACGAAATCAAACGGATCTTCTTCAGCTGCAAGAGGGTCATCGGTCGACTGTCCATTGGTTGGGGTCGGTGATGGTGTGTCTAGGAAATAGTACAAAATTAACATGATCAATCTTCTTGTATCCTTTCAAGTAAAATGCCGCATGCTAATATTTGAATATGATAATAATATAATATGTGAAATGCAGTACCGTTGGCCCAATCTTCGAAATCTAAAGTAGTAATTACAAGGTCCCCAGTTTCGTCTGTATCATGAACTTCTCCTGTAAAAGAAGTGTTGACAATTTTTTTAAGCTTGATTGTTCCTTCAAAAAAAAATAATGAAAATTTTATCATTGGAAAAAAAAGTACAAAGTAAATCACCATCTATGTATTCTTCTTCATCTACTTCGTTGCTACCAATCTCAACTCGATTTTCAATATAAATCTGATCGTGATTCGTACGTGTATCTGAAAGCAGGAATAATTATACACGAAATAAATAAATATTATTTTAGAAATAATGGATATTCTTTCAATGAAATAAAGTTCAAATACATCGCCATCTATGTAATTGTCCTTCTCTACTTCGTCGCTGCCAATCTGAACCGGCTTCTCTGGATATGATCGTGTCAAATCACTTGCATTCAACCCATTTGATTTATTCGTGCTCTGACCAAGTTTTCCCTTGTTATGCTCACGCCTATAATTACGCATATAAATCTTCCGAGCCCCATTTTGTGCTTGAGTTGCAGTTGACTCATTTGTTTCCGCAAGTGTTGCAAAGTTTACTGTCAGTCACAAAAATAATTTGTTTATTAGTTATTAGTTAATAATGTAAATAGTGAAAATGTTTGATATACTGATATAAGAAAAAAAATGCTCCTAATATTAATTGAAACAATAAATAAATAATTATTAGTTGATCATGTAAATAGCGACTTAGGTGGATGTGGAAGAATGGTCTTATAATAATAATAAGATACTAATAAGTGTCATACCTTGAGATGGTATGGTAACGTGAGTGACAACAGAGCCTGGGTTAGTTGTCAAGATTCGTCTCTTTGGAGATGGTTGTGGCAAATCATTTGAATTCAACTCATTTGGTTCATTTGTACTGCTCTGACTAATTTTTCTCTTCTCGCGCATATAATCACGCAAATAGTTCTTCCGAGCCTCCTTTTTTGCTTCAATTGAAGTTGGCATTGCTCCAGCAAGCCTTGCACGTTTTGCTTCAAACGAAACAATATTTTAATTAATAATATTTCTATTAATTAAATGCTCAATGTAGAAAAATAGTCTAGTGGTATTTAAAATGTATATACATATACATATCTTGAGGCACCTCACTCATGTCGCTGGCTGAGGCACTGCAACTCGTTACATGTGCTCTTTTGTGGTTATCATGCCCATGGGACTTTTTAACAGCTTCCATAGGATCGGACAAAATATTCATTTGTGCGGGTTTCGATAATTCAGCTAGTAATCCTGTATACCAAAGAAAATATGTCTAATTAAATTTGATCTATTTCTTTTATTTCTATGACAACGACAACATGCTGAAAGTTAATATCTATATATATGTCTAACTATGTATGGCTCTTTTAATAAGAAACAGGTTTATATATTAACTTTCAAAGACTCTTTTGACGGGAACTGTGTCATGCGAACTATCTGCATTGCCTCTCTTGTGTGCGCCCATCTGTTGCTTTCCTTTATCTTTTTGTTTGTGTCGTTTATCAGTGGCCATGTCTTTTTCTTTGCCTTATCAGTTCGGCTGCATCAACATAATCCATGACCATTAGTTAGATAACATATCACAAGGAACACCTGATGAATTAGTGACCGAGACATAAATTGTGCATCAATTTATATGTTACCAGCACAATAGATGGTTAAGTTTGGTTCTGGTAATCTATAAGTTCGCTAAACACAATACATGATAAGTGCATTTGGAAATATTGTTTGCCGACTACAAGTGAGACATTTGAGTTCTGATAGAAATTAAATTGTTCCGATCCACTTTTTGATTGTTCGTTATACAAAATTGCATGCCGTTGTTCCTTGCATTTGCACCATTTTAGGTTACTGTCATAATTTTAATTACATGTTTTGTATTTTGCATTTTAATTACTTTGGATGCATGCCGTTGTTCCTTGCATTTATATTTTGCATTTTGTAATTGTTCACTGCTCACAGGTCGTTTTTTGCTTGATTCGAATTAAAATTCGAAATTTTATTACTCATTTGCTCATATGAGTCCATACTAATTCTTGAATCCCTCTTACTTAATAGAAAGCCGTAATTCAAGTTTTCAACAATGTTTTGTATATACTAATTTATTCAGGTATATCATTCAAATTGCATTATAAATAAGGTTAAAAAATTAACTACTAAACTTCTATTACAACAGATAGAGGTACCAAAATGCGCACAACATAAATTAGACAGAACAACAAAGGCGCCAACAAAAATTAAAATTAAAATTACAATTAAAATAAATCTGTCTATATCAGAAACAAAAGAAGAGTGTACCAATAAGCAACCTTCAGAAGATGAATGCAAAGAGATCAGAAATCAGAAATCGGAAATCAGAAATTTATTTAAAGAACGTTTTTGAGAACTTAGGCAATAGGAGGGGCGAATGCAAATGCAAAAAGGTCAGAAATTTTTTGGGATGCTAATGATTCTGTCTCAATTATATGCTTCCAGCGACCTTCTTATGTTGACTAATATTTGAATTGTGATTGAATTCTGAATGGGAAACATATATTTATCAACAAAATCTTTTTCTTACATATTTCTATATCTTTATTAACAGGCACCATATTTATCAACACAATCTTTTTCAGAAATTATATCTCTACTACTATTCAGATGCACTCGTGTATATCAGATTAATTTCCTTTGCTATCAAGATATTTAGAATCTTGGCCAGGACAAATAACGTGTATATCAAATACCATAACTGTGCATTGCTATTTCCTTTTTATATATCTTTTTTATATGTCTGTCATTGGATGACTATTCTTTCTTTTTGTGTCATTGCAAATATGTAATGAATCATCTAGCTATCTCTTTGAATATTCTCGATTAAAGAGTGAATATAATTCAATTGACAGAATGATAATAATAAATATAGGTACATCATCACCATGTACCCATCAATACTTACTGGTACAAACTGACTGGCTGGTGTGGTACCGAAATCAGACCAACCAGTTTTTATGCATTTTAACCCACGGTTAAAGAAAATTACAGAAGGCACTAATGTAGATAGATACAAGCTTTATAAAACACATAGCCAATAAGATAAAACAAACACATAGCCAATAATAAATTTTATTGATTATTTCCAGAAACAAAACAAACAAACTTGACTAAAGCAGAAATGCTAGTAAAACAGTAACAAAAATTTACCCTAATTATATGCATCCTGTGAATTGACTGAATCGACTTAATTCTGAATGGGAAACATATATTCATCAACCCAATCTTTTTCTTATATATTTCATTATTTCTATATTTCTATATCTTTATTAACAGGCACCATATTAACGAAAAAATCTTCCATATCCCCTCTGCGCATGATGCGCATATTCCTATTTCTGCATGATGCGCTATTTATGTTAAGGTCTATTGAACTATTTTGTTAGAATTTCCAATACAAGATATATCGTCCAAAAAATCCTGGTACGTGTAACCAGTATAGCTTGTACCAGTCTGCCAACAGTCCATCTTTATCTTTACACAAAAAAAAACGTGAATATGCTTTTTGATTGAAATATGCAACAAAAGTGAATATGCTTTCACTAACACAGTGTTGTACCCAAACCTTTTAAACCATGGGTACATGTACCCAGTAATTGATTTCTGAAATTCTAAACAAAATAAATATAGGAAAGAAACAATAATTGATTTCTGAAAAATTAGGTGAACAAATTCCATAATCAAATTCCCATAATAGTAATTCATCAACTTTGATATTGTAAACAGTTCTCTCACAACACAAACAACTAATGCATTAGATCATCAAATGTTAAACAAATGTTAAATAAGGAAAAGCTCATTCAAGTGACCAAAAAACTGAAAGTTACATGCATATATTGTACCTCCAATCTTATTCAATTGAAACAAACTGATATATAGCTTAGTTGTAAAAGAGTCTTTTACTGTAAATCATCTTGAAATAAACAAATCTAATCAACTTCAACCAACAACCCTCTAGTCCATCCTCCGGCGCTTGCTTTTCAGTTGGTACATCTGTTGCCGGAGATGCTTGGTTTCATCCTTAAGGTCTAAGGATGGGTTTAATTTGATAGCTTCGATCTCTTGCCTAATCTCAGCAACTGCATCTTGAAATCCAGAGGGCTTCATTTCCAACAAATCATCTATTAAATGTTCCAAACTTTGCATCCTTCGAAATGGCCATTTTTCAAACCCCAGTTCTCGGCATCTTAACATAAGTGTCGTCACAGATAACTTGAACTCATCAGCAGCTTCCTTAATTGGCACGGAAAGCTTTTCTGCCAAGTGCTCCAATGTCAGCACATTCCTACGTATCAATCTACATAATGAAAACATCTACTCAGAGTTTGTACCACATACAACTTTTAATTTACAGGTCCTACAAATCATAAATGAAAACATTTACAATATTGTAGCTAATAAAATATTGTACCTCACAAATACTTATATAGAGTATGACTTCTGTGCAAACTAATAAAATATTGTCTTTCCAGTCAAAAAGGAACCTCTTTTGAGGGACAATTTTGAAGCAAAGACCTTACACTTAAGAAAGGCCAACAGAACATATTCTGTGAACTATGAATAGGCCAACTGAAGCTTTAAATAAGCTTTATTTGCATATTTATAAATATTTCTTTGTGTGTAATACAATATTTTTAGTAAGTAAGATCTAAATTATATGCTACCATTTAAAATAAAAAAAAGTAAAAAATATTCAGAAAAATATAAAAGTCGGTCCCGTACTAGATTTCAATATGAAGATCATATTGAACGGTTTGAATCGATTGCTTGAGACTAAAAAATCCAAGAACTAACATATTATCTGGACACCCAAGCTCCGTCCAATGTATTGGACTAATTTGGAGCATTGGGAATGATATGATAGAATAAGAAGACAATAGTAATTTGAGGAGGTTGGAAAAGAACGAGTCAATCGTGATCATGGCCTCACAGATACTTAATTATGAGCTGGTTATGGTTAGATAAAGTCAAATGAAGGACATCATGTACATCAATCATTATTGTACATTTGTACGTTATTGTTGGTAATTTTTTTAAATAGACTAAAAGGAATTAATCGAAGAAAATATAGGATTTAGTACATGTATTTGACGAGGATATAAATAGCAATTAAAGATCAGGAACGGACATAATAAGACGGTTAAAAAAATGTTAACTGAACACGCAAATGCGATCAAAGCTGCGATGACTCCTTGTGCACGTGCCTTTTTCACCTAAAATTGACCTTATTTAATTATTGTCGAATCCAGCTGCAAAGTGACGGCTGGTTTTGATCATTAATTTCTTTTATAGGGCCCTTTTAATTTGGATGATCGATCATAGTAAATAATGGTATAGAACGACCATTAATTAGCTTTGGTTCATCATGGTACGTAGGAGAGGTGCTTTTGTCCGATATATATCTCTACACCAGCTAAAGGTAGGCAGGCAGTTATGTTTCGTAGGTGATCGTGGGGCCATGCACATGCACCGAATTGGAAGTCATATACAACAGAAGCTGGCCTATCTATAATCTATGTATAAATACTGCCCTGGTCATCTCTCCACTGGCACCGCCATCAACAATTAATTCATTCATAACCCTAAAGTAGCTAGCTAGCTAGGAAGGAAGAAAAGGAAGAGAAAACAATGAAGTATCCGGTCCGGTTGTTCTCCATATTGGTCCTCTATCTTTTACTCATCAGCTGGATTCTCCAAACCAGCAGCGCCCCAAACATTGCTAAAGGGGTGCTGAATCCAAACGTTCCAAGCTGTACCGGTCCATGCGGAGCAAAGGGGCGACCCTACACTGATCGATCGTGCAAGAGTAACTATCGATGTCACCCATAGAATATGACTTGATTTATTGTTGCTCAACTCAAGTGTGTGAGCAAATACGTGCAATATGTTTAATTTCCCAACCATTAGAATTGTTTGTTGTATTTGTTATTTCTATATTCACATACGGACATTATTGATTACCATTTAGTTAAGGGTCGGCATGACTGACTGATACTGAATGTTTTTCATGTTCATAAGTGTGTAACCGTTATTTTATCTTTCAATATATATTAGAGATGAAATAATGTAGTTTTTTTTTTAATTTATGTCAGTTCAGTAGTTAACACATGACACATCACAATGCATTTTAATATTACTCACGAGACTATACTCAAAGACGTGTGAAGTGCCTCTTTAATTACAATCCCCGTGATGATAAGAAGTAACATTGGGTCTCGTTAAAGAGGTCAACATCACTAGGCTGGCCTCAAAAGAACCAGCGGCGCCGCGGAGGAGCCACATCAGTATCAGTATTATAAATAAAGATGCGTGGGTTTCGTTGATTAATTTGTTAAGTATATGCAGACACGCTAAGTTTTTGGATTAGCTTAGCGACAATAATTTTTCACTGTTCGACAATGTAGTTTGTAACCATTTGTGTGCTGGGTTATATATCTTGCAAACCATCACCCATTTCACCAGTCTATGTTTTACATGGAAACGTTTGTTTTTTCTTCTATTTTCCCGTCCCCTCCCTATTTTCTCATCTCTTCGTCTCCGTCTAATTTCTGCTAATCGGAGAACCTCTGCCGCCAATACTTCTCTTCTCCTCCTTCTCTGGTAGCACTCAGCCGCTCTCATGCCTCTCCTTTCTCATCAAGGTGGGCCCGACTCCTCCCTCCGTTCCTCATCTTCTCCGACTGATCTGTGCCAGGAAAAAACCTATATCTGTTTGTTGCCAAATCCTCTCCTATTCGGCTATTCCCTTAACCTCTTGAAGCTGTTGTCTGTAAGGTACCTTTACGAAATTAATCTGATTTCCCGTTGCTCTTATTTATTATTAAAACAGGAAAAGCATGTATACCATAGTTTTATATTTTTATTGATAACTTCTATATGCGATTAATATGCAATTTCTGCTCCCTTTTTCATCTCTTCTCTCTTCATTTAAACGTGGGATTAGGAGATGAAGGGAAAAAAAAAATCGATTTTTATCTTTTTCTTTGTTGATTTATGATTTTATTTTGATAATGGTGTAAGATCAGTAGTTTATTTGGTCAAATTGGAAGGTCGGACCCATCAAGGCAGTTATTTTACGCAATAACAAGACAATTTCTAATTCTGAAAATTTTCTTGATATTTTGCAATTTGTGTAATCTGTTTTTCTTATTTTTAATTTTTAGAAGCACATATTCCATACAATAATTTTAAGAGCAATAAAAACGTAGAAACATTGTATGGTAGTAATATTATTCATTCGTTGTTATATATATTTATCCAAATTCTAATTCTTTATCTTCCTGTGGTAACTATAACGATAAAAATGTAGAAATGGAGAGAATGTGATAAAAATTATAAGCAGATTTTATTCATTGTTTTCATCAGTTTACAAAAAGAACATTGTAAAAGGCGTTCACAGTATATAGCCTTAATCTACATCTTATTACTAATTAATTCCTAATTATTGTGTATATTCAATTATTTATTGATCATTCAGTTTTGTACAGTGAATGAATGCATGTGTTTTGATTCTGATATGATAGTGCAATACAATATTACTATTTTTTTCCAGTGAATTGAGTTTGGAAAAATTGTCTATGACTTAAACCCCCTGAGTTGTATACGTAAATAAATATAGATATATAGGAATATAAAAGAAAAAATTTAACTTATAGGGACAAAATTGGAATACCTTGAAGAATTAATCACATTTCCTTTTAATAAGTATATATGAATGGGCTTCCTTATACCTATTCTAAAATTAACCTCTATTTTATACTGAGATGCTTAAACTTTTTTTTTCAAATGGATCATGTCAGAAGAAGAAAGAGCTCAAGTTAATTAATTTGGGTTGCATTGCTGTGTCATTTAGACGTGTATGTGTTGTTAACTTTTTTATCCCTTATTAGACAAATGATTTATGTCAATTTATTGTAATTTTGACCAAATACTTTCAAGACTTGAAGACTTTGAGATTAAAACTATACTCAGCAGCAGAATACTTCGAGTAAGCATACACAAAGGATGATCAGAAGCAATCGTAGGATTAGTAAAGACAAAATAACCTCAATTTAGTGAAAATAAATTCCATCTATTAGTTAATGGGCTAATGTTACCTGAAACATAGTTTTCGGAGTGATGGATACTTTAAAGAATTATGCGGTAAAGGCGCTGGTAAATACAGTATTAGGTCTGCTAATGGGAACATGTTTTATGATAGCATCATCACAATTTTACAACATGGTTCCAAGTAACCAATAAAATGAAGTTAGTGTCAGTGGCAAGCTAGCACATACATCTGTTCTAAGATATTCAATCTAATTAACTTCATCCTGAAATCATGGGCATTATTCTTTTCCTTATATTACTAAAAAAAAAGTTGAAAAACATTCTCATTTGTTTTATTCTCTATTCAGTAAACCAAAGTCGATTGGCGTATTCAGTCCCAGCGAGCATGATCTACTTATACACATTCCAAAGCCGATACATTATCTCCAAAAACTACAAAGCCCTAAATTAAAGGTATTGATAATTTTTTTATTAGACCAATCATTTTTTTATAAAATAGGTCGACATGAAATTTGTAAAAGCCAACTATTACTGAAAAAACTTATTCCTCTTCTAAAGCCGATGCAAGATCAGTGTCACCCCTTCCAAACCAGGAAACATTTAACCACTCAGTGTCAGTAGCAAGAAAGCCATCTCTACTCGAATTGTCAAGTGTTAGATAATAGAAAATGACAATTTTGTTTTATTAAATTTTCAAAGTTATTGTATTTTTTGAGATTTTTATTACTAAAGAATAATTTGTGAGCAATCAGAATCTAAAACAGTTGTTTGAATTCCTCCAATCTCAATAGCTAAGGTCTCAACATCTAATGTGCAAGAAATTTTATTTTTTAGACCTAATATCTCTTTTCTTTTCTTTTCTTTTCTAGATAGCTTGCTAAAGGGTCGCTGAATCCAAACGTTCCAAGCTGTACCGGTCCATGCAGAGCAAAGGGGCGACACTACACTGATCGATCGTGCCAGAGTAACTTTCGATGTCCCTCATAGAATATGACTTGATTTATTGTTGCTCAACTCAAGTGTGTGAGCAAATACGTGCGATCTGTTTAATTTCCCATCCATTAGAAATTTAGAATTGTTTGTTTGTATTTATTATTTCTGTATTCACATACGGACAATTATTGATTACCATTTAGTTAAGGGCCGGCATGACTGACCGATACTGAATGTTTTTCATGTTCATAAGTGTGTAACCGTTATTTTATCTTTCAATATATATTAGAGATGAAATAATGTAGTTTTTTTTTTAATTTATGTCAGTTCAGTAGTTCACACATGACACATCACAATGCATTTTAATATTACTCACGAGACTATACTCAAAGACGTGTGAAGTGCCGCTTTAATTACAATCCCCGTGATGATAAGAAGTAACATTGGGTCTCGTTAAAGAGGTCAACATCACTAGGCTGGCCTCAAAAGAACCAGCGGCGCCGCGGAGGAGCCACATTGAGTTAAAGACTGGACACTTGCGCAAATTAAATACCAAGTAAGCTGCTTGGAGCCTTGGAGGAGAGTGCCCAGCTGGCTTCGACCCTAAACCCTTAGACCTATTACTCCATTTTATGATTGTTCATCCTTTTTTATATGCAAAAGTGTATTAGCCACTTAAGTATTTTAGACTTCAACAAAAAATGTAATGGTAAAATGATACCAGTAGTTATATATTACCAATAAATATTATATTACTGATCGATAAAATAAAATAGATCGCGCAACGCACGATTCCTCACTAGTTTGTATAAAAAACAAACAAAAGCCTCATCATTAGCTTGGAAGCTGTATTTGCAGTTCTTTTGTCCAACTTTTCTACTGGTTTCAGGTTTCATCTAATTTTTCCGTACACGTCAAGACAATTATTTGTACAACTGTAAAAATCTTTGAAAAAAATATTCCTAGTTTTTCCCTTCTCCCGTATACCTTATGAAAAAAGCTTTTGAAGAGCTAGATAGTATTAGATGTAGGTTTCTTTGGCAGGGGACAATTGGAGAAAGGAGAAAATATGCCCTCATGAATTGGGAAACTGTTTTTCAACCTAAACAGCATAGGGGGTCGGGTATTTTGGATCTCAAAAACATGAATATGGCTTTACTTCTCAAGTGGTGGTGGAGATATTATAATCCGCACTACAAAGCTGAATGGAAAGATGTCATACAACACAAGTACCAGCATACACACACAAACAATAAGATTTCTCCTTTTTGGAAAAATATAATGTCTTTACAGAACATTGGCAAATGCTCTTGTCAATTTGAAGTAGGGAATGGTAAAAATATTAGCTTTTGGTCTGACAACTGGACTGACAATTGCTCTTTAGCTACCTCCTGGCCTTATTTGTTCCAAGCTTGTGATACAAAAAATCGTAGTCTAGAGGATGTTACTTCTACAATGGGTAGTAACTTAATCTTCAATAGGAGTCTAGAAGGTGTGTTGTTGCAGGATTATCATAGCCTGTTGAACTTGATAGCTAACACTCACCTGCAGATGGTTCCTATGGATCAGATGACTCCTGGCATGGGGATAGCTGCGCTGGAGATGGTGTGTTGAAGATGTATGGGCTGTGCTTCTTATAAATCTCTGGGTGTATGAAGGCGCTTTCCTAGATACTTCTGAATCTAGTTTTGTTTAGTCTCTTAGTTATATCTGCTGGGTTTACATGGAGTTTTATTTGTTAGAATATTGCTGTTGCATGTTTGGTTGCTTGGATCTGGTACAAGTGGTACCAGATGGTTTATTTTTAGCTTTTAAGTCGTTGTAATTTGTTTCATTTCAAAAAATGAAACTGGGTGGCGCTCCCACCTTATTTAAAAAAAAAAAAAAAAAACTTTTGAAGACCCATAACACTGTCGCTACTCAGTTTTCACCATGAGAAATTTAACTAATGAACTAGGTGAAAATACGGTGCACGTTCAAACACATGATTCATACCTAATGCAAGTAGAATCTGCATTTACAATATGGTGCATGTTCATTGGTAGGCAAGCTGCACGAGCAAAAATAGATACACTTAATCAACATATTGTCTGTTTTGTAGGTGCTAAACTAGCAAACTAAGAAGTATCATATAATTTCATTGACATTTGTTTGTACAAAAAAAAAAAAAAAAAAAAAAACTCAGTAAATTGCACCCAGCTTCAAAATCTGGTGGATTTATTAAATTTTTTTCTGATACAACCAATTTGCTTCAGTCTTATACCACCAACCAAAGGTCCAACTAGTGGCAAATTTAAAGGTCAATTGAATCAAGAAAAATTTATTAGTTGAGAGTTGATAAAACTTGATTAAACTAAAACCTGGGAACTCAATTAAACCAAGTATAACAGTTGAAGAGCCAAAATTATACTTTCCTTTATATATGTAAGTACTGCAAAAATTAGACATTCAACCCTCTATAATTCCTGTATTAGATTTATAGAAGGAAGAAGACTTTGGAAGCTGAAGCCCCAGCTTATCTACTTATTAAAATCTCCTCACATATTATTTTATTTTATTTTTTCTGTTTTGTTTGTCTTATTGAACACACAATAAGAGTCAGTATACAAAAACGAAATAAATCTCTAAATGGTGTAATGAGATGCTTGTTCTGTGGGGTTAGCCGGTTAGGTTATGTTATTTCCATGTTTCGTGGAAGTATGCATGATCTTTTTTATTTCTTAAAGGTGTACATAGATGATTTAGTTGATTGAATTGCACACAGGTAATTTGTAGATAACATAGTAAAAAGGAAACTTTTCCATACAGGTTTGTAACTCTAGGTACAGGCACGATCATCTTCTATCATTATGAAAAGTAAAAGGCAAAACCTTTATCTGCGATTTGTAGAAGCAACTTCAGAAGCTGATTGAAGCCTAAGCTCTTGGGCTCTTTTCTGCTCTTCTCGAGACAAACCCACCTGACCCCTGCTTGTTGACATTTAGTAAATTGAAAAGAACTTTGCCCTAGGGCCAATTAAATTTCAGATATTATGAAAGTATTTTTGAAGTTTCACAGTTGTAGAGTACCTCACAAAAACTAATATAGGGTATAACTTCTGTGCAAACTAATAGAATGTTGTTTTTTCCAGTTAAAAAAGGAACCTTTTTAGAGGGACAATTTTGAAACAAAGACCTTACACTTAAGAAGGTATTTTGTGCAGTTCAACTGAACATATTCTGTAACCTATGAACATGCCAAGACTGTATAGTTTGTAAGATTTCATGTTGCATCAGTTATCAGGTCCTTTTGTACTTTTACAGAAAAAGCATTACTCCTTAAGATTTGGGACAAATAATTAGAAAAAAATTACTCAAATAGATTTAGTCTCAACTACCTCCATAAGTTTTCAACAATCTTGCCTCCAGTGACATGATGCTCTAATAAAACAGGTACATCATCAGGGGATACATATCCATACCTTAAAAAAGATAGTGGAAAGTTATATTGTCTTCTTATGGGTAGTAAAAAAAGGTAGAAAAAATAGAGAGATGATTTTTTAAATTATTTTAAATTATGCAAAAGTATTATTCATAACACAAGTTTTCCAGAATTCTACAAAAATGGGAAATATCCTCAGTACATGCAAAGAAATGGAGAAATCTTAGAATTGTTGGCCATGTCTTTTTTTTTTTTTTTTTTTTTTTTTTTTTTAAATCCAAAACTAGGTACATGTCACGTCTGGTGCTAGTAAGACCCATTGAAGGCAATACAGGACCTATGACTTTTCTCCCTTCTTCTGTTTCTTCATCTTCATCTACGGTTGTTTTGTGTATATAATCAAGACAATACTAATGTTAGTACCAGGAAATATAGCATTAGTACAGCACTACATTTTTTTTTTCCTTTTGCTTTCACGATGAGCATCCATGGGATATGCAAATAGGATGGTTTTGTCTTTATTTTTTCAAAATGGTTTTTGCAACATGACAATATCAGGAACTTCAATAGGTAAACACTCAAGATTGCATAACTTGCTCTCTCTTACCAGTGACCAGTTGACTCTCCATTAAAACTGGAGTCAAATATAATAACATTGCCTGCATATTTGTGGCCACCAATGTGTGAGCATGGGCTTACAAAGACTTTGTCTGATAGGCCAAGTGCTGCTATATCTTCTCGAAATTTGCTTACCAGAACAGGCCCACAGAAGCCACACCTTTGATCACGGGTTCCATGAGAACAAACGAATATGTATGACCCATTTAGAGTTTGCATAGAACTGGATTGACACTTGGTCTCTTTCACAAGCACCTCTTCCACAAAATCATCAACATGTAGGTTTGATAAGTTCCTTTCAGAGAGAGAGAGAGAGAGATCAGTTACCATACATTTAACAGAGGGCAGTACCACATTGGTGTTGTGATAACAGACCTGACCAGCATTGTACCACACTGTGGTGCCTTCTACCTGAATGATAAACCCAAATACCCTGGTTGAAAAATCTATGGAGTTACCTATGATATTCTTATAGTCATGGTAATGTGTCAGTGGAGGAGTAGAGCTGACCAGTACAGTACCACACTGGTACAAAACCATTCCAATCAAATTGTCATTTTTAGCCAGGACGTACATGTTTTACAACAAATTACTCCCCAATTAATATCAACTAACTAATAATTTAATAAATGTAGAAACAAAAGACAAGTTTGAGATCAACAGGAATGCTAATTAGTACCTGTATCTGACCATGTCAGGAAAGATCAAAATATCACCACTTGACGTTGATGCAGAATCATCTGAGCCTCCATGTACAGTTAACCGAGTCTGGAATAGCTAAAGTTTGTGAATTGACAACCATCTATTTAAGAAATTAAAAACGACTAATAATCTCAAGAAAGTACATATATTTGCTCTAGTTTGGAACACATTTGATTTTGGAGCTTCAGTTTCTCCTTTTGTCCCATGACAGTTCAACAACATATCTCCAGTAAACACATTCTTGGTCTTGGGAATTGATTTATGCACACAAACTGGAGAGTTTATACAGACATCATTGTGAATTAATTTATGCACAAATCTCCAGTGTAGACGAACCGAACCTTTTTCTTCATGTCGCCTGTGCGTGCCTTGATCGCCAAAGAAAGGCTCCTAGGAAGTCCCTCCTCAGCCTCCACGTCGGAAGGCCACGTGGCGGGCCACCCATATTGGAGGAACACGTGGCGATCGTAGGGCTGCACTGTCCCCACCAACCTCTCTCTCCCGAACTCCGATCTCCTGAAGCCTGTCTCCGCCGTCGAGGAGGAGAAGAGGCGGCGAGTTGAGAGGAGGCGGAGGAGTGGGAACCGTTTCATCGCAAGTGAAATAAAAATAAAAAAACAAATATAAAGAAATTAAACAAGTCGGGACTAAAGATGTTAAAAAAAGTCAACTTTACATTTTTTACATTTTAGTCCCTCTCGAGTATTTCCCTTTTTTTCATCAAGAAACAGAACTCGGGAATGCAGGTGTCCATCTGATGATCGGACGGTTGTGATTGATTATCGTCACAGTTCTGCATTTTCTTCTTTTTTTATGAAGAAAGAAGAAAGTTAAACTTGCGAGCTTTTCTATCTATATAAACAGCAAACATATTTTATCCCTATTTGTTTGTTCTGTATTATTTATTTTTATTACGCGAAGTAAAGAATTACTGCAGCTTGTTTAGAGGAGATAGAAAAATGTAAAATTATTATGCCAAGCGAGTAGAGCAGAAATATGCTACTCTTTTTGTTCGCCTCCTGGCTGCCTGGTACAAACTAGAATTTTGTTTGTTAAAAAAAAACTTTATTATCAATCGATATTTTTTTACAATATTTTATATTCCTTTAAAGCAAGAAATAGAATAACAATCAGACTACATCCTCTGTTATTTTCTATCGTCGTTACTTCCTTATTTTATACACCGATCCCTCAAATAAGCGTACCATATATACCACATACTTCTTACAACTCTTTGACATCTCGCTATATAAAAAATTATTAAAATGCAGTATTCAGTAATTCAATTTTTTTGCTTACTCGAGTGAATTACTTTACTAAATACTAGGTGGCGGAGCGCGGCTTCGCCGCGCCTTAGTGGATTTTTTGTATTTCAATTTTCACATATTGTTATGGCATTTTTCCTTTCCACTTATATTAATAACTTGATTGACTCAGTACCAGAGGCAAGCATTGCATGAATTATTAAATTTGGTCTTCGCAATGTGTGTTGTTTCGTACCGATTTAGAATTTACAAAAGTATGCAATTGGAAATGACTATGATATATACAATACTAACTCTGGTATTGACTATGATATATACAGTACTAACTCTGGTATTTTTTAATGAAAATAAAAAAGTAGACACCAGGTTTTATGCAATATTTTTCTTTTTTACATACCAAAACGATTAAAACTTCAGGCATATGGAAAAAAAAGATCCTACCAAACGGAAGAACCAAAATATACAATTTTTTACTTAGCTATCTTACTGAAACAGTAAAAAGTCATGATTATCCCCAAAAAGAGGAACAAATAAACTAAAATCACAATGATTTGGCAGTACCAGCAAAATCATCCAGTGTAAAATTTAGGGTACCAACCGAACCTTTTTTCACATCTGCTCCTTTAGCAGCCAAGAAATCCTCAACACTGCCAGTCGCATCAAACCAACCAAGTCGGATCGAGTCTCGCAAACCTTGCATGTAAATATCATCTCCATGTCATGACTTGTTGACATCTTCAAGTTTGAAAATACCTTATAAGTCACATTTTGTTGTTTATCAGACATGGAAACTACATTGGGTTTGGTTTTTGAGAATTTAGGGTCATCTTGAAGTTTTGTTGTTGGTGTTGCCGATTCAACCTTTGTACTGGCAAGCTTGATGCCGACTGTCAGATTACAACATATGTTTATATTACTCCTATATACAAAATAAATATATGATCCCAGAGATAGGATTCAGCAGTAAGCACTGTTATGTACCAAGTAACCAACTGATATTAGCCAATTTTGGTACTTGAACTTGCTTTGAACCTGACATTTCTTTGAATTTGGAAATTATCAACCTCTCTTCTGATTTTCAATTGGCTGAATACCATTGGAATACCAGAGAATTTGGTCGATGAATATCTGGTCCTCATTTTGATGCTGAGTCAGAGTGTAAGATTTGAATTTGGTAACTATCAACCTATCTTGTAATTTTCATTTGACCAGATAACATTACAATTCTAAAGAATTTGGCCAGATAATATCTGGTCCTGTTCCTTAGTACTGAGATAGGTTGCAAAAAAAAAAGGCAATTAAATTGAATCTTCCTCATTTTCTTTTAAGACACTAGATTTGCTCAATTTACTACTTCCCCCACTCAGGAACCCATTTTTCTAGTATTATACATTTGACCTCATTTCTAATTCCGACAGTAGAAAAAAAGATGTAACTCCAAAAACCAGGCTAAGTTATCTCTCTTTGACACACACTCTCAATTTAAGCACCCAATACTACAATAATACCAGATAGCAGCGAAATCATCGATATAGAGTAAAATAGAATAAAAACAAAAAATGAACTCCGCACCTGTTTGGTTCAGGCCGAGAACCGAACCAAGCCGCCTCTGAAGTAAGAACTGAACCACAACCATGGCTTGATAAAGAAGAAAGAGAGAATACGGGAGAGAGAAAGAGAGAAAGAGAGAGGCTATGGAGACGAGTAAAGGAGGGGTGAGGAGGAAATGATTGGCGGAGTAGGGGCTGGGATGACGCAGGATGTGGACGGAGAAGAGGCGGCAGCGATGTGTCGGAGGAGAAAGGAAAGAGATGCGGCATAGAGAATAGAGAGGCAAACGAAGGAAAGAGAAAGAAATTGAATCGCTAATCAACGGATCAGATTGATCAATCTACGAAAAAAATTAGACGGCTCAAATTAATCTCGGAGGGACTAATGCAGCACCGTGTCGAAACTGAAAAAAAAAACGGGATTCGACACTCACGGGATTTAATTAATACTATAGATGACGTCGTACTTCAACGTGTGACATTGCTTGATTTTTTTTTTTTCAAGGTTACTAACTATTTTTTTTTCCAATAATTTTTTTGACAAGTCATATCTGATAGTTCTCACAAAATATTAAAAATTGCAAAGCAACTTCCCTTACATGGAGTTCTTTTTATTAGATAGCCGCTATCTAGTTTTTTCTAAAAAAAAAAAAAAAACTTCCCTTACAGGGAGCAGCTAGGACGGATATAAAAGTTGAAAATCTAATACCGTAGAATGGAACTGAATATGCAACTTATTTGAAGCTCTGGCGCTCTGCTTAATTCATTTTGTATTTGATTTCACAGCTGGGTTTTTACGACCTGCAATAATAAAAATAATTTGTCCTTTTTCTGTGTATCTATTAGCAGGTTATATTCCGTATTTTTTTTTCATCTTTTTAAATTGATTAGTGCTGGATTTCTCATACGTACATATGTGTGGCTAAAAATTTCACACATATGGCATGTGACACGGTTCTTTAGTGTGATACACCGAACATTATAAACAAAAAATAAGCTGAGGGTTCTTCAAGCATTTTAAATAATCAGTGACATTCATGTTAATGCGAAAATCTTGTGAAAACTTTTTTAAAAGATTGCACAACAGTGGGCACACATAATGTATAATATATTGGAGAGAACTAATAATATGAAGAGGTATTAATTGGCGAAGTGATAATTGTATAGCACTTCTTCCAAAAATAAAACTGATATAGCTTAGAAAACTTGAGATTTTCATTTAGTTTTGGCCTTCTACATTACCTATTACCAGTTCATATTTTGTTTGTCTATAGATAACACGTGTTCAAATATTTTATCAAGCAAAAGATGTGTGAGGCAAAATAATTTGAGTTTAAATAATAAAGTTTAAATCTTCTTTCAGGTTCGTCAATTTTGAAAATGCCGTCTGTTTAATGATCAAGAGGGACAATTCTATATATAATTGGCTTTAAGCCTAACAATTCAGCCAACTATTTCGAATTTAGAAAGAGATCCGTTTCGCATTCTCTCAAGTTTTCTAAGAATTTATTACATTGATTTTTATCATTGTCATGACCCTCCAATTTTATTTTATAAAATGATGAGCCAGTTTAAATTGTTTATTGGTATTAAATTTGCTCTAGTATATTGATTTTATGAATTTATCACAGTGTCTTCAATTCATATAAGAATAATTATTCAATTTCACTATTTGTATATTGCAAGAGAAAAACATTTTTATTGTGTTGTATTTTGATAATCAACATGACCTCCAATTTTATTTTATAAAATAACAAACGAGTTTAAATTGTTTTGTCGGTATTTAATTTTGGTTATATAAATTTATAACTGTCACACCCCGAGTCACTTTTAGGCGACTCGTGAGTGCATCTTAACAACCCGCCGCATATTTCTACGCAAGGCGAAACATACATCACATACATACCAATAATGTACACATAAAATGCCACAAAACTTTATTTATTCAATGATGGAGGAGTCTGGTAAACGACGTGGACTAACATGGTGAGTTGAACACGAGACTCCCATGTCAGTTCAATGTATCAAAAATATCAAAATAAAATGAAACAATATAATCAGTGGCATTTATTTGACCCTCTTGTTTTCCTTTCTTTTCTTACAAATGTTCTAACACTTCGTCTTCAACACCTGGAACCCATATTGAAATGGAAACGGGTGAGAGATCGAACACTCTCTCAGTGCGGTATTTAGTTCCAGTCTGGAGATTTGTAAAATCTACCAAATAGACTAATAGCATGAACAAGTACCTATATGAGATAATTATATGCAATGTAAGAGACATCACAACGTATGGTGCATCACTTATGCAAATCACTAAATGCAATGCATATATCAATAAGCTGCAAAGACAAGTCATTGTATAACAATAAAAATACAGTAAAATACTAGCATGCAATTAAATTTGGTATGCAACTTTATATATATCACTTTCACATTAGGGTAGCAAGTAGTTCCTTCGTTAGCTACCCTAATAATGGATAGCAAGTAGTTCCTTCGTTAGCTACCTTTATAGGTCTATTATCACTTTTTTTTTACATTAGGTAACTCGTCCCACTTATACCAAGCCCACTTCTTTGGCATCACATCCACAACACAAACTCAGGAAGTACACTTACCCGTCGCGAACAGATATCTTCTGGAGAGCGCGCTAGTACTAGGGTCCTCAAACCAAACTCTTGGTACAACGGTTACCATTCACTCCACTTAACATTGATATAATCACTGTCCACTTTCTTTACCATTAAATTAACAATTATAAGATGTGCATGCATTCATACACTCTATGCCATGTATCTTAATAATGCAATTCCATGCTCCCTAAAGTTTATCCCATCAAGCAAATTTTCAACAATTAAAAAGGATATTAATCACTATCCAAAAGATGTTCGATTCAACATGTCATCTAACAACAGTTTATAATAGCAACATGCACAATAAGATTGGTAATAAACTTTTACAAATAAGTCCAGAAATCCGTACCTGACAAGAAGTCGAACTCGAGAACAATCGTCCAAACCAACTTCTGAGCCGCCACAATTCTTAAACACTTTATCATTTACTCCTAGTGTCAATAATTAAGTAATATTTAATTTAGTGTTAATTAATCCTCCAACTTATCTCACTAACCTAAATTCCAAACTAAATTTTTAAGACTATATTAATCCTTATCCAAAATTCTCAATTTAATAATAAAGTGAATATGAATATAGTTTTAACAATAACTATACGTAAAGATTAAGAGAACTTGTTAATTAAAAATTATATTAAGAATAATATATGTGCCTAATTTAATTTAACTTTTAAACAAAGAAGGGATAAAAATCAGAACTTGAAAATGATATGTACACATATTTATATTCAATATAAAGTACTGAAATAGGGTAAGAAAGAGAATGGGAAATTCAATTAAGATATTTAAATGTACCGTACCATGGTTTGACTAAAATAATATATTTATCATGCATGTGCAAAAGATAAGATGCTTTCAACAGCACTATAAGAAAAGTAATGTCTAATATAATACGCTGTATATACTTCCAAAAATTAGACGAAATACAAAAATTATAAAAGTAATCAATAAACAATTAAAGAAGGGTTTATACGGTTATAGAATCTGATGAATTTTAAAACGAGAATCATGAGAATTTTACCAATAGTATTTTATTAAGGACATATGCAAAGGGGAACGTTTCAGATGATCAAAATTGGGTGTTTACTAAGTAACCAATAAATGAAACGTGTAAAAGAAAAAGAAATTGAAAGTACCACTAAAACAGGGCTTGAGTGCTACTTCGGAAAATTTTCTCGACGCGCACAAGGAAACAGAGTAGACAGAGTTAAATTTTGGAACAGTGAAATGAAGTTTGGAAACGAAGCATAGAGGAAATATATATAATAATGAAAGGGTGTGTATTTACAGGTGTTTTTGTTGGATCATAACCGACTTAGTCGGTTATTTGTTGGACCAATCTCGATCATGAACTGGAATTTAATAATAGTATACAAGTCATATGAGGAATTTGCACTATCATATATACATTTATTTATTATTTATTTCATGGCTAATAGACAAATCAATAACCAATAAGCAAAGAGAAACTGACATGAGCGGTTTGGGAAATAAGAGGAGTAATGAAATTAGAATATGACATTGGAGATATATAAAAATAAACGGTTATTGGTTCCGCTCACAAACACCTTTAATTCGGCCAACACGAAAGATTACTAATGACACTAAATAGAAGTTAAATATCATAGTTCAGTGGATACGAACAGGTACACTACATTTGAATTTCTCAAATATAATATTTAAAGTCAAAAGTCAAAATGATATCTTAAATGCAACATTTAAACACTCATAAAAAAATTCTAAACAAAACAAAATAAAAATAAAGGACGTTATAGTATTAAATAATACTTTGAATAAAAAATGTAGTTTTACATGATTTGGTAAAAATCTAGGTCGTTACAATAACATTGCCTTTAATTCATGTAAGAATAATTTATTTCATTTCATTGATTTATGAAGTATATTACACCTTTTTTGTGTTTCAGAAATTTGAATATTTATTTTTCCGGGCTATAGCGGTATTCTCCAGTATTTTTTTATTAGTAATGAGCACGTTAATTATTTTAGAGCAGTGCTTTCAATTAGCATATTGATTATACAAATTTATTATATTACCTTGGCTTTATATATAAACAAGAATTTTAACAAACTTTAATTCTTTTTTTTATTATTTACAAGTCTTTCTATAATCACTGTTGCATTAAATTTTATTAATATATTTAAGAAATTACAAGAAATAAGAGGTGTATTTTTTTATTTTATTCTTAAATTTTTTCTATTTTTTTAATTGATGCTATTTTTTTAATATATCAGGATTCAAAGTATTTTATTACAAGTTTTGCTTTATACATCTTAATAAGACTACTATTAATTATAATTATATTATACAAGTATATTTTTGTTTTTATTTTTTAATTTTTAAATATTTTTTTTACTTTTGTTTGGTTGTTTACAAGCTTTTTCCAGATTATTGCTAAAATTTAGAAGTACATTTGATCAGCACATTGCATATGATTTAAATCAGACATCCTCAATCAACTTTATTAATTAACCAGCGACTGTGACACACACAAGCTAACAATTAATGCTAAAATCTATCTAGTTGCCCGCTGAACACTACAATCTACCTAAAAATTTAGTGGCAGCTTTTTGTTCTTTCAATGTGCCAGAAAAGTAAGGCATTGTTTTCGACCATCTGACTTTTTCATCAACCAGTCCAGAACTTCATCCCATGAACGGCTGGGATTAAACTCCTCCTAATTACAAGCAGCTCCATCAATTTGATTGGATTAGCATCACGTGCTTGTCCTGTGTAAATAAATCCATATCAAGGGCCACATGAATTTTCTTAGCCATGTCACAAGCCGAATAGATTTACGGCGTGTGTGTTGTTTCTCAGTTGTCAGTCCCTTGCTAAAAATAATCGACAAAATCCATACATGATTCAATATCTGAATGCGTTGTTAATTTTAGCACTAGTATGTCCAGGATGTGTTTCTAAAATATGTTCAAGTTTTACAAAAAAGTATAAAAGAGGTTCAATTTTTACCGAAAATTTTGGTACTATTCAAGTTAAAAAATGACATAATTAAAATGAAATTTGTACACAATACTACTGAACATGGTATTGGCTTATCAAAATTCACAGGAATTGAATAATTAATGATTCATAATAAAAAGGAATATATTAACAGCTGACTTACTTTACCGTACTGATCTTATAATACCTTGAAATGAAAAAAATAGAAAATAGTTTTAGCATACATTTTTTTTTCTTTTGTACGTGGTACAGTCATTTAATCATTTGACATCTGTAAAATATCAAACTACATTAACTGAAACTGTAAATGCGTTCCAACTAATTTGAGTCTGTTTGAATTTTAGTTGGTCACTTAGTAAATAAAAGGTTATTAAAATCCAAATGTTAAAAGTCTTCAAAGAAAAATAAATAATGTTCAAATTGGCCCAAATCTAATGCATGCTAAGCCACTTTTTCATGCATCTTTCTCTCCACAGTGCAAATATATCATTTATTATGAATTCTTTAAGGTATCACGGAAGGTTTGAATCAGTGAGAAATTCTTGAAAATTTCCAGTAGCAACGAGATGCCACCATGTTACTGTAGGTTGAAAACTCTGCCTTACCAGTTGTGGTGCCAAAGAGATGCATGCTGGTTAACTAGTTTTGTTACTTTTGTACCGATTCACAGCACCTGCTCTGCACAAGCGACAAATGTTGAAAAGTTGCCATCCTCTTTATTTTTAATAATATTTCCGAAGTTTTAAATGAATGAAATCCAAAGAGGAATGTATGCTGCCTAGAACCATCTGAGAAATAGAAGTGTAGATAAAGACACGTTCTTTCAAAATTCAGATGCCATATGTAACGTTTTAATCTCTCGGCCGTTGATTATATTAAATAAAACAAAATCGTTATATTTATTTGTATCGGTTGACGGACGATAATTAGATTTTAATTGCACTGACTTCTTTTTATTTTGTTTCAAGAATTGACACTATCCGCCAAAGTTGATATATGGTTGTTTCTTTTGTCAAAATAACAGAATGCATTGATTTATAGAATATTATACGTCTTGTTACAAATTCGCAAATGTATAAAAAATAGTTTCAAAAATGGCAAATCACAAATCACAAATCACTCAAAATTTATTACATGTGTGATGTGTTCATGTGCACATGATATCGATCATATCAATGACTCTGGATTTTAAATTTGCAATATGCTTACAACTTCGGACATTCGTCGAAATTTTAAAGTTGATTTAACATTTATTATTTATCGTTCATAGGATCGGTGAAAAAAAGTTTTAAAATTGACGCAGAATACCATTTTATGAGATTTTATTTTATTTTTTCTCGGAACCAATATTTAGTATAGTAACTAAGAACAAGTTGCGGATTCGAAAATTTGTTTAGATTACTTCATAGATATTAAATTTAAAACACTTAAATATCATTATCATTATTGAAAAAAAAAAAGAAACAAAAGAGTTCTCCCGAATTTTTTTTTTTTTTGGCAAATATTCTCCCTCATTTTCAAAAGTCACACTCACATAGTACCAAGTACCAGCACAAATGCCACCAATGGCAGAAACGATACATGTAGAAGGCTGAAAGCATGCAGAATTGCAGATCAGCTGCTCTTTTTAAGTACAAAAACACAAACACTAATACCTGTACTTGTGAATAGGGATGTACAACGGGTAGGTTGATGATAATTTAGCAAAATTTAAATTCAACCCGACAATACCGGATTAGAAAATAAATTTAATTAACCCACTCGTAACTCAACCCAACCCGTCAATTTTTTTATGTACGGGTTAAGCGGGTTAAACGGGTTTAGTGGATTAAACTTTTGATCAAATAAAAATACCTAAAAAAATCATTTTGTGGCTATTACAATTTAGTTCAAGGCAAATTAAAGACACATTCGAAGCATCTTTTAACTTTCGAGGTCTTGTGAGAGACAGAGAGGACGTGCATTACTATGGAGGAGATAAAAACTTCATGAAAGAAGAAATCTTTGCGTAAGGACATGAGAAAATGTGAGGCGAAGATAAGTAAATAGTGATAAACGGGTGGGTTGAAGTATACACGGATTTACTAGTACAAAATTCGTAACCCAACCCGAAATAACGGGTTTGTCAAAATTAGAACCAGTACCCAACCCAACATCATGCTAACTCGGTAAAAAACGGTTCGGGTTGGGTGGGTTGAATGGGTTCACAGTTTTTTTTACACCCTGCTTGTGAACAGCATGCTTGGTCGTCTCGTCTCTCTCAATATAAATTACATACATTTAAATTTAATTGCTCTTAAGTGAAAATTATATACTGATAAATGATAATATTATAATAGTAGCAAAGTAGTAATGGTGATTACAGACTTACAGTGTCAGGGACCACGATGTACCCAAGGGCCCACAAGCCCATTTAGGCCCACACCTGACTCAATACACGACTGACAATAGGCGATTTTACGTCTGTTGTCTTTGCCACCTAACATAATTGTTTACATAACCCCCCCAAAAAAGAAATATGAAAATGAAAATTTGCAGTAATCGTTTTGTTCAATTGAATGGTACAGAGGTTCAGATGAAAATTGAAGTGCCATTCTGAACCATGCAAGTTTAATTGAATTTTTGAAAGCAAATAATGAGAAATATTTTCAAACTATCATTTTATCTAATAACTAAAAACAATGTTTCTCGAGTGAATGTCTCAAATTCAAAATTCAACTACCAAAAAAATAATAAAATATTTCATAAAATAATTTTTTTATAATATTTAATTATATATTTTTACAAAGTAATGAAAGATTGAAGCTATCTATTTTACATGCGAAACTTGTGACAATAAAAACAATTAAATTTCACTGACCGTAATCTAATAAAACAATATTAAGTAAAAAAAAAATAGAAACAAAATCGAATGGCCTTTCGTGAAATGGAACTAATATTAGAAGTAGACAACAATAAAAAATACACAGTGAATAACCAAACCAGTAAATATAAACGCTTATATCAATAAATTAATTAAAAAAGAGTATATATAAAGGCCTCCATTGCATATTCTTCCAACAAACATTAAAAAGTACAATATATTTGTTGGGTTTATACAGGGGCGAAGCTAGGATTTGATATCAGCAGGGTCCGTAAATTTTTTATTTTTTTTGCTGAAAACATATGTACGATGTTTCTTTTAATATAGATATAGTATAATAATAATTTTTAAATAAAGAACTCTAAATAATGTAACATAAAAAATTCATGATAAATAAAATATATATTATAATAACAATAGAAAATCTAAAATAATATATTTAATATACAAAATAATAATTCAAAAATCAAGACAATAAAAAAAAGTACAACAATTTCCTATGAATTTTCATTTTTCTCATAATTTTACATGATAGGTTCATTAGAAATCTCATTGAATACTTTTTTTTTTCTATATTATAAATATATAAAGATAGGAGGCATACAGAAGAATTTGGCCACTATTCAAACTACAATATTTCTTATCTTTTGTGGCGCTCAGAATTTTTTTGAACAGAAATATATAGTATTTAGAATTTTTAGTGGCAGTTTTTATATAATATTTGAATTGTATTTTTGATCATCTGTGGTACTTTTATTTATAATGTCCTAAAGTTCACAAAACATTATATAGAAAAATCATGCAATGTGCGAGATTCGCGCTAGTATATATATGCTACAAATAATTATTCATTTAAATATTCCATTCTATTCTCAATTTTGTCTTAATAAAATTCATTGGGGAGGAAGGAAGAAGGCGATTAGTCACGAACAAATGCTACCTGGGTCCCTATGCGATTTTTTAGACGCCGTTATGCAATTCAATTCAAACACGACATGTTCAGCTGGGTCCTTCAAATTTTTGAGATGGGTCCCTAACTTCTTGTGATTTTTTTTTAATTACAAACAAATACAATATTAAATAATTTTTTTTTTTGAGGTGGGTCCATGGACCCACCAATCACCACGTAGCTTCGCCCCTGGGTTTATAGTTGATTGGAAATATCTCGAAGATTGCTGAACTTATACCCCTTTTCCTACTAAAGACTAAAGTCAAATAATGTGTTATTTTTTATCAAATCACTTCTCTTTTTTTGTCGTGTCATCCAGCTGCATTGTTTTTTCCACTCACTTTTTTTATTACTTCACACCTAAGTTGCACATAGCCTGCCATCTTTATATCCTCCTCTAGTCCTCTACCTCTTATGCTAGCAGTCAAACTTAAAATTAAAGTATGTATGATAAAAAAAAAAAGTGCGAAGGGCGAAATAAACAGGTGGCGAATAGTGAAGATGTGAAAGAAACAAAAATATAATAAAAGAGAATTATTTGGATTGCATATTTGGAAAAAGGTATGCTGAGCGATCTGTCAGCAATTCGGGGGAAACAAAAGAGGTCAAAGAAGTTTATTTATAAACTATAAAAAGTATGTTAATTTTGTAAAATTTTTGAAACATGTCGCGTCATCTATATTTCCATTTGTTCGATCATATGATATCTCTTATTACTTGAATGAATGACTTTGATGCATGCTATTACATTTTCATTCCAAATACATGTGTCTGATGTATATAACGTGTAATGTAACTTCTAAAACAATACAATTTTTTTCGGCATAATATACCATGTTATTAATCGTATTGCATACCATTCTACCTGTGCATTTCAAATATAAAATGATTGTAATCAATATGACAATTATATTACGAGGATGATAAACTATTACTAATTTAGTAATTTATCAAGTTTGCTATTTTGTTAATTTTGTTAAAATTACACGTCCATGATCACGATTGGTTAAGAACCATTGCAGGATGTAAAAAAAAAAAAAAAAAAGACTGAGTTTGACAAAGCAAATTAGAAATAAATTTTGGTGAAAAAAGATGTTTTATATGAGAGATAGTTACTAAATTGGTTCACAAGGGAAAAAAAATAAAGATAATTTTCGCAATATAAAAATGCACAAGCTTTAACCAACACTATATCATTCTAAATAGTTCTCTCTTCACTTATCCATGGATTTATTAGAAGAAATGAAAGATGATATCTTCCAATATTTTTCATGAAATATACATGCAGAATTGCACATCAAGTATTTTTAGTACTATAGGTAATTTTTTCCTTAAGAAAGTCATATTTGATTCTTATAAAGACATGAAAAAAGTTCTATTATCGACATAATAACTGCAGTATGATAATTTTAGAATTAAATGGGATCCTCGTTATTGATATTAGTTTTTCATACAATGCACGACTTTCATCTGAAAATGTTATTGATGTTAGTTTCTAATATATTATTGATGTTAATATAGTGCATGACTTCAATTTTTTTATATATATTTTTTAACTCGCTCATGTCTACACTTCTCTTCAATTGCCCACCATTATTCTCAATAAATTTTTTTTTTCGACAATCCTATAATTTACTCTTCGCAATTATATGTTCTTTGGTATTATTTTACAGTTTGTTGATTTTTCTTTCGATTAAATTACAAAAGAACTTCTGGGGAATATATTGGCTTTGGTTTCTTCATCTCTGAAGGACGAGTTTATACTTTTTATTATTTATCTGTTTATTTATATTTAAAATTTGCTGGGTGGTAAGTTAGATATTAGTACATCACATCCTACCTGTTATTTCCTCTAAATCAAGCTGTTAATGTTTACCGAGCATGAATAAAAAGATAAAAGAATCTCACAACAAAAAGCGTTTAAATTTATGTCGACTTCCAAATAGTTTGAAACATGAGAATCACAAGTAGCTATTGGCTTTATAAAAGGCTACCCGTCCAAAAAGCTTTTCTAAATTCGAACTTTTCAAAACCAAAAACCTTGAAAAAAATGCTTCAAATTTTCATGTCAAGGTAAATCCAATAACAAATACAAATTCATCTTATTCATATTGGATTCCGATCCAGAGAGAATCTGATTTACATGATTTATGACTCGATCATATTCTCTTATCTCATTCTCATCCTATTCTTTTTCTTATCATTTATCAAGGATTTGTACATTGTAAATTCTTCAAACATATGCAACGGTCAAGAAAAAATATCATAAAAAAATTGAAACATCTCCGAGTCCGAACCGATTCGACTTTGATCAATCCAAATTGGTCTTGTCAGGTTCTTGCCTTCTCTTAACGGGTTTGGTTTTTAAGTTACCTTTCAACCCTACAGTAATCGGGTCGCGTTTTTCATTACCGACCCGTTATGACAGATAGAAGAAGAGATCCTCAAGGCACCACACCTCTCTCTCTCTCCATTTCCCCATTTCTTTTCTTTTCTTTTCTTTTTTGTGAGTCGGTTTCCTCTACACCAAGCCATCTTCTCTCTCTAAAAAAAAATAATCTAGCGTGCACCATCTCTCTCTCTCTCTCCTCTACCCGCTTGCTCTCCTACCTCTCTCTCTCTCCACCTTGCTTTCACGGATTGTTCTCCTTTGGATTTTCGCAAGGTCTAAAGCTCTTGCCTTTTCTACTTATCTAAGGCCTAAGTACCAAAACTAGGGACCTTTAATCACCGACATCATCACTTATGTATCGCTGATTTGTGTTGGGATTCTGAGGCGGTGTTGATTCGGGGGAAATTTAGTTTGATGCTTTGACTGTGGTCAGATCGGTGCCCTTTTGGTCCAGATTTGATCGGATGTTGATCTGGTGCCTTTAAATTGAAGTCTTGTTTACAATTTTTGATGAATTTGGACCTTTTTTTGGGTTCATGCATTATTCTAGTTCATAATCTCTATTATTAATTGATAATATTTGTGATTGATTGGTTAATACTAGCAAAAAACCTTAGGATTTGAACCTGGGTACTGATTTGATAAGAAAGTCTGGGAATTAATTGTGATTTTCTATCTCCATAGTGCAAATGTCTAATTTTAAGAAATTAAGTTTAAATATTTTTATTTGATCAGAGAAGAATAATCTAAGGATAAAGATATAGATAACAAAAAGTTATGCTGGAACCATTTTGATGGATATTGATGCTGCTATTGGGTTCTTTATATTTGGCATAAGTGTTTGATGAGTCTATGCAAGTACAATTCTGACAACCTTTTGATTTGTGGCAATAAACAGTTTATTGATATGAAGTTTCAGTTCTGTTTCCATTAAACTGTTATTCTGACAATATAATTGTAAATTGGCGTGGGCATTATGTATCTGGGGATAAGGCTCTACTCCAGTGAGTTCTTATCCAAAGAAAATGTAGTTTGGGTCTATGATTTGGTCCTTCAAGAACACTCTTTTGAATTTATCTCCTGCATTTAATTGGAAGAAATAATCCTTATTCTAATATCTAAAATGCTATATTTCATTATTCTCATTGTTAAATTAATGTAAAGAGTGCATCTCTATTGCATGATCAGATAATACCATTGCATTTATATTTACTATTGTTACCTTGCTAAGTTTTGGATATACACCAAAAGTTTCTGGTTAGCTTATATTCTTTGAAGTGCATTTGATTAAACATAAAAAACAATTACAATAATGCAGGTGCTACTTAATGTTACCAGCTTATATTGATAGGGTACTGAAAACTTAACCATCTTGAATACTTTTTTTTTTTTTCTGACTTATTTTCAGGGCTCAGAGCACCTGGCTTCAAAGCTTCTACAATCATCTCTATTCAAGACCATATATGGGCTGATCGGGCCATTTCATGGGAGGATTAGGCGAAGAAGAACCTCCATCGAAAAGAATCAAACCCTCATCTCTACAGTTCTGCACCAACTCTAGCTTTCTCCCTCAAACCCACAACCTTCCCCTCTCCACCAAACCCCCAAATCCCTCTCTGGAATTTGGGGCTTCCATGGCCCGCCCTGTGCCACACCCTCAAGCCCTGATCGGCTCAAAAGGCTTCATAAAAAGGGATGAATTTGTGCGAATAATAACAAAGGCATTGTACTCTCTTGGTTATGAAAGAAGTGGTTCGATTTTGGAGGAAGAATCAGGGATCCAATTACACGAACCTGTGATTGATTTGTTTAGAAAACAAGTGCTCAATGGAGACTGGGATGGATCCATCCAAACTCTGCACAAAATTGGTTTAGAACAGAACATTGTAAAATCTGCAGCCTTTGTGGTTCTAGAACATAAATTTTTTGAATTATTGAAAAATGGGAATATCCTCGAG
The DNA here is from genome assembly GCA_027562975.1 of Rhynchospora breviuscula. Lineage (NCBI taxonomy): Eukaryota > Viridiplantae > Streptophyta > Magnoliopsida > Poales > Cyperaceae > Rhynchospora > Rhynchospora breviuscula. Next base: position 51,925,629 of record CM050400.1, read on the forward strand.
GCATTGAAAACTCTTCAAGCAGAGATCTCCCCCTTGGAGGTGAAGAAGGAACGGGTTCATGCATTGACAGGTTGCATCTTGTGCCCAGCCCGATTTGCAGAATTAGGTTTTGCGGGGGAGAACTGCAGGGTAAGGGTGTTAGAAGAATTGCAGAACATTTTCCCACCCAGCATAATGGTGCCAGAGAGAAGACTGGAGCAGCTGGTGGAGCAAGCATTAAATGTGCAAAAGGATGCGTGCTATTTTCATAATTTTAAAGGGAAAACTCTTTCTCTTTATATGGATCATCGCTGTGGGAAGGAACAGATACCTAGCCGCACTACTCAGGTCAGGATTTCTACTTTCAGAATTAATTTTAAAGGAATCCTGGCAGATGGAATCTGCAAGCACCAGTCTTATCAATGTCTATATACTTTTCGGCTATGAAGTTTTGGCTAAGACTTAACTATTGTAGTCTGTTCAAATTATACCAAATAATTTTTCCTTCAACGGGGCAGTACATGCTTGCATTCATCTACAGGACTTCAGATGTCTAAGACAGAGTGGCTGCTGTTAATTTTTTTTAAGTTTGGCAACAGCTTATTTTGAATTCATAATTAAGCCCTGGATGTACCTATCGAATTACCGTAGTCACTGGCTCGGCTTTGACTACTGGCTTTTTGTGTTGGTAGTAGGTACAAGTTTTGCGTTAATTATTAATGTACTAAAGTTCAATGTACTTCATTTTAGGTTTTGGACGCCCACCAAGATGAAGTATGGTATATTCAATTTTCTAATAATGGGAAATACTTGGCTTCTGCTTCTCATGATACCACTGCTATTATCTGGGAGGTAATTTTTACTTGTTCATTTTATATTAATTTATTTTTTTCTTTAGGAAGCTTAATACTGAACCACTTAAAGAGGATAGTATCTGATTTTTGCTTCAAAGGATATTGTTCTGTACACTAAGAAAGAAATGCTGATTTCACTGATACTGATATATCAATATAAGGGAAAGGTGGAGCCTTTAAATTTCAATTTGGCAGCTTAGTACCGTTGGTGTCCCTTCTGTTAAACTTACATGTCAACATAAGGGGAAAGCAGCGTAAAGTTGGAAATGGCAATGGTGTTCCGTCTGTTTTGAAGTTTTCTGATTTGCTTTTTAATTCTGTTGTATAAAGATGGCTCGTCTGTTCTACATAGGCTCTTTTTAGATGAATGATGCAAATTGTACAAATACATACTCGTTGTATATGATTCTCTTTAATACAAAATCAGCCGACAACCTTTTCAATGCAGCCTAAGTAAAGAGTGAATTTGATTTACCAATTGCTAGATTTAAACTATCATGACCAACAGGGCTGGATCCAAGATTTTTTTTAAGCCTAGGCGCAATTTTTATTGGAGCGCAAAAATTATTACAAGCTAATTAATGTTCCAGGCCTAGTAGTCACTCACAAAGAGGCATAAGCAAGTTCTAGGCTGGACTTTTAATGCAGGCACCCATTATTTTGCACCCGGGGCACAGCCCAAAATTCAATGCATGGACCTTTAATGTCCAAAATTCACCCCATGCACGTGACTGGGGGTGCCAAGCAGCGGATCCGCCCCTGATGACCAACAAGATTTCTTGGAACTCGAGGATGATTTATATATTAGATGCATATACCAAAAAAAAATTGGAATAATTAATTTGATTCTTTTCAATGTTTTGGTTTGCCTTCAGGTCAATGCAGATGGTCAACTCTCTGTAAAGCACAAGCTAACAGGCCACATACAACCTGTCTTGATGGTCTCCTGGAGCCCTGATGACCAGCAGATCCTGACATGTGGTATGGAGGAGTCTGTCAGGCTCTGGGACACTTGTTCTGGTAGGTGCTTACGTGTGTATGAAAAGGCTGGACTGGGCCTCATCTCTTGTGGCTTCTTCCCTAATGGGAAGGACATCATCACTGGGATCACTGACAAAAGCTTCTCTGTATGGGGCCCTGATGGCAGGGAGATTGACTCATTCAAGTGTCAGCAGCAGACGAAGACCTCTGACCTGGCCATCACTTGTGATGGCAGATTGATTGTCAGTCTTAATAAAGAAAAGGTTATTTTATTGACTGATAGAGAAACAAAAAGGGAGAGGGTTATAGAGGAACAGGAATGTGTAACAAGTTTTAGCCTCTCGTCAGATGGCAAGTTTCTTTTGGTCAATGTATTTTCTGGGCAAATCCATTTGTGGTTTATAGGTAATGATGGTTTGCCAAGTCTAATCATGAGATATAAAGGGCATAGAAGGGCAAGATATGTTATTAGGTCCTGTTTTGGTGGGACCGAGCAGGCATTTATTGCCAGCGGGAGCGAGGATTCATTGGTATGATTTTATCATTACATCTGCTTCTTAGTTATTTTTTCCCCCTTTATTCTGGTTGCTAATTAGCACCGAATCATCTGTTGCATATGTTTCTACTCAGGCTTGGTATTTTTCTTCACTTATGGACGACTCACCTTATAATCTTAGAAGCTTTTGTGGCAGCATGTGCTTTTTGAAGTTTTGTTTTTAATTGTTATTTGGTCATTTGTTGATGTTTTTATCTCAGTTGAGATCTCAAGGGATCTCATGTAATTAATAAAAAAGACAAGTAGAGAAATTGTAAGTATTATTGAAGGCAATATATTAGATGGAATTAATATGTTACATTGGAAGAAGTTTTATCCAACTAGTACACTAAACTGAACACATTACCAGTATGTTGCTAAGTTGGGTTATGGGTGTTTCTCATCTTTTTGTTGTCTTATCATATTTCAGGTATACATATGGCATAGAGCTACTGGAGATCTAATAGAGACCCTAGCAGGCCACTCTGGTACAGTAAATTGTGTGAGCTGGAATCCGACAAACCCATACATGCTGGCATCAGCTAGTGATGACCACACTGTTAGAATTTGGGGCCTCAACAAACCTAATATACATAAAAGGAAAGACCTTTCTGAAAATGGCTCGTGCAGTAATGGAGTTCATCAGTGCAATGGAAATAGTAAATGAAGATGAAAACCAAACTCCGACAGGAATAGGTGATGGTTTCTAGGGTTCTATTTTTAAATTGACGGGTATTTGTCTTTTACCTTGACCTCTGTATATCCCTCTTTTTTTTCATTTTCCAATACCCAAGCAAGTAGAGATGCGCAAAACATTCTAGGCGCGTGGGGGGCTTTCTAGGATGTAAAAAAAAAAGAAAAAAAGAAAAAAAAACTTGGATATCTTTCTTTGGTTCTGTTCCTCATTTGTTTCTTAATTCGAATGAGAATTCATCATTTAATTCCTCTTTAATTTTGTCCCCCCCCAATGATTATCTTACTGAAATTCATGTTTTCTGGCATAGCAATCAGGATGTCTCTTTCTGAAAGTTTGTATAGATTATTTTTGGAGATAGGCTAAAATCAGTCGCGACTGACGGATGAGACCGTCAGCTACGATCAAATTTCAATTTTCGAGATTCTAACAGTCGATCCGAACCGTTCAATGTGTTCTCCATATTGAAATCTCATTGGAGACGAAATTTTATATTTTTCTGAAATTTTTTAGTATTTGTTTGGTATTTTACAAAATTCTTAATCTAAACAATTCTGGACCCTTCAATAACTATGATTTTTAAAATTCTCAAAAAAATAGTAAATAAAATCAGAAAAATGTAAAATTTGGTCTCCAATGAGATTTCAATATGGAGAACACATTGAACGGTTCAGATTAACCATTAGAACTGCAAAAGTTGAGATATAATCGCAGCTGACGGGTCCATCCGTCAGTCGTGGCTGATTTTAGCCTATCTCTTATTTTTGTTGTACATGTGTGGAAGATTTTGTCAGAATTCTTGAAGAAAACTCAACGGACTGTCTTCTCTTTCTTTTCTCTTCCTTTTTCTGGAGGAAGCGGTACCTGGTACCAGCTGTTTTGTATTATTCTAAGGAAAGATGTTTTACACCCAAACCTCAAACAAAACCATGGAAATCAGATACTCAACTCGAAAAAACAAAAATAGTTTACCTATCTAGATGCAATCTCATAATATGAGGTATACTAAAATCAGTTGCGACTAACGAATGAGATTCTAATCAAATTTCAATTTTTGAGATTCTAAAAGTCGATTCGAACCGTTCAATGTGTTTTCCTTATTGAAATCTCGTTGGAGACCAAATTTTACATTTTTCAGAATTTTTTTAGCATTTTTTTGGTATTTTATAAAATTCTTAATCTAAACTATTCCGGACCCTTCAATAACAATGATTTTTAAAAATCTAAAAAAAAATAATAAAAAAATTCAGAAAAATATAAAATTTGGTCTCCAATAAGATTTCAATATGGAGAACACATTGAACGGTTCGGATTAGCCATTAGAACCTCAAAAGTTGAGATATAATCGCGGCTGATTTTATTCTACCTCATAATATTGCTCTCAATGTTGCATCATAGACGTCAGTGTTGACGTCTGCAGATAAATGATGCATTTACAAAAATGAGTATTTTTGTGCACGTAACAGATTATCAAGTTAGTACGCAACTACATAAATTTTCACACACGTTTATACGAATTAATCTATTCGGTACAACTAAAAAGATAACAGAAAAGTCTTTTTAACTTGAAGGTTGACATGATGATTGGGATATTTACGGACCCTCTACATAATTAACTTTTGCATTTGTAATGAGAGAAGAGGCGTCAACGGAAAGGTGAGGTTGAGAAAGTTGTTTGGTTTGGGAGAAACTTGTGGTTATGAAAGTAAGCGTATTATTATTGTTCATTAACCACAGCAGCAACACATAAGTCAATTTATAGAAGCGTGCAAGAATGTACAGGAACCATTCGGCTAGGCTGTCAACAAAAGAAAAAAAATATATTAAATTCTGACCCATAGCCATAGGGATGGAATGTCAAGGTTTCATTATTGTTATTTATTGAAATTCACCGCTGGAGTTCGTATAAACTTAATTTCAAACCTAATATTGATTATTCAAAATAAGTTTGAGCCTGAAATTAACACAGATCCAGAATAATTCGACACGTATTTGATCGGGCCAGAAATCTAGGCAACTATCTCTGTCGAAATATAATTAATTCAAGCCACGCATAACGCACCTCATATTCTTACTAATCATTTCAGAAAAAAATTATTAATTTTCAAAAAGCAGTCCCAGTTCCAAGTTGTACTTGGCAATTGTGGGGGCATGGAGCCCTTCAAAAGGACAGCTTGCAACTTTGCATATTCCTAAGCCATTTATAACTCCAGGGACCACTCAGAAAGAGATTCAAAATAATGATAGTTCCTGAAAATGTAGACATTTTCCTACCCTCTTTCTCATGGTTCATACTATTTAGGATGGGTACAGATTTATTTGGTTGTTTAAGCAGTTGGGATCAGATTGGGGTCCTTTGGTTACTTTATCACTTAATTGAGGTTGTACGGATAGATTTTGACTTAATGAAAATTGAACCAAACTTTAATGGTAAAAGCAAAACATATAATTCAAGATGTACAAGTTATTGTTGCGTGTATACTTGAATCTGAGAAAAGAATGCCCAAATGAATTGTTTTTCAATGCAAGCCTCCTTGAAAACAATCAAATACAAATCCTATAGTAAATCAATTCAAGGAGAAACAAGAAAGCAAGCATAGATAAATCTTATACATACATGTACATAATGCAGCATTGCAATAAAGAAAATCTTTTCCTGTGGATATATAATATAGATATGACATAGTTCTTCCATAAAATGTCCGTTTACAAAAGCATCCACAACTCTTCACAAGTAACCAAGAAGCCCAGAACATCTTCACATCGCATTAACCGATACAGCAAAACCACTTCTTCTGTAAATCAAATAAAATATTGCAAGTCAAAGTTTAAAAAAAAACTCATATTTTTGACAAACCTCAAAAGTTCATTGATAGCAAATCAAATCCTTTTTATTTGATTATAGCTGTACAGGACAGTCCATGGAACAAAACTGCATGTTTAAGCAGGAAAGTTGAACAGAACAGCATTCAAATCAGATTTGGTGGTGCTATTTATTTAGAGTAGTTCTTATATAAACAAACAACACTACAGAATTTTAAGTTGCAATTTGCCTCACAGCCTCATTCATACAAAAAAATGGAAGCTTCGAGTAATTAATTCCTAATTCTATATTCTCTGCAGGCAGCTAAGTTTAAATTTTGGATAGGAGACCAGTTTGACATAGCAAGGGAGACAGATCCTCAAGGAAATTATTTTTGTTCCTGTAATTGTAATTGAGGAAGTTTAATATGCACTATGATGCACAGGTCTTTCTATGCATCGTGGCATTTTTCGTCGGTATTTTTGAATTGATAAATCTAATTTAACCAATCTAATCTACATATTGAAACCTCCTAACAAACCAAATTTTATAATTTTTGAAATTTTATTACTATTTTTTTTTCAAATTTTTTAAAACCTGCCATTTTTGGAATGTTTTAAATAGTAGTTTGTTTCCAAAAATGGCTGGTTTTAAAAAAAATCAGAAAAAATAGTAATAAAATTTCTAAAATTTTATTTGCTAGGAGATTTTCAATATATAGATTGGGGTTGTTAAATTAGATATGTCAATTTGCAAAAATACCGACGGAAAAGACCGCGATGATTAGAAAGGCCTATGCATCATAGTGCGCAATAAACAACCTCATTGTAATTACTATAATTTTCTATAGCTTACTGCTGGTAGAGAAGACCAATATAGAATCTATTACTTTTCCAGATAATAATTCAATAACCTATATGTGATTATGGGGTGAGCCCTTTAGTGTGTGTGTGTGTGTTTTTTTTGTGGTGGGGGGGGGGCAGATTCTGAACGTGTCAACTTTACCAGTTGAAATATATACTGATAGCAGCAAACATAAGTACAGTACCAGGCTAACAGCATTTTATCACCACAGTCAGATTTCAGTACATGCTGGTATGTTGCTGGATTATAGTATTTGTGAATTGTGAGTTAAAAAAAATAAGTGTGCTGATCAAAACCACAACGAACTGCCCATGTCATGGCAATTAATGTCTCAACTTTTCAATAGATGTAGTATGTATATTCTAGGACTCGCTCTCAATCCAAAAAAGTAGCATCTGATATACAATCTAAAATTCTAAACTACTTAATTGAAGTACCTAAGATCACCAAACCATCTTTTACAATTTCCCTTACAAAGCAACTCAACTTATCCTCCTCTTCTCCCTAATTCACTAGAGGGAATCAATGAGAAAAGGAGTGGTGTTTTGGCAATTTACAAAGAATATGGGCAAGAAAGGGTTTCAAAAATATTTACAAGGGTGATTAATAGAATTCACTAATTATACACAGTATGTGCTTCACACCTTAAAAGGTCAATTAAATTCAATTGAAAGGAGAACTATTAGCCATTAAAGGTAATAGACAACAATCTAATTGTAGTTCGCTTTCTCGAATACTTCAAGTACCTTATGCAGATGATGACTCATTGCATTATAAGCGGAGTTTGTTCACATTTTGCATGGCAATTTTGTAATTGCACAACAATGATTAATGCATAAACTATTCTTCAGCCACTTATAGTATCTAAAAGAATGATCACCAGATCTACTCTTCTACACTTTTGTGGAAAAGCTACTATGAACACAAGCTCAAGCTTGACCTCAAACACTTGTATCAGTTCTAACTTCTAACAATGAATAGGAACAATCTGACCTACTTGACGAGCCAAGCATTTACAATTTAAATTTGTTTATGCTTCTAGTTCTTTGTGATCACAATGTCAAAAGATAAGCTTTTTGGTGGTTTGTTATTTAAAAAAGTTTCCAACCTCTTGATCTTGTACAAAACAAACTTTATCACGAACTTGGAACATATAACACATGGTTTGTCAAGTTCATCAACATCAATATTTCAAATTCATTGTTTGAAACAGATCTGCTGGTTTCTCAGGTTAAGACCACGAACCCCTTGTTGTGACCTAAAACTCATACTGTATTACACAATTAGTGGTGCTGGTGCTACTTTTTGTACAAAACACCAACATAATTTATTGTTTTAGTACCATTTAATCAAAGTATTCAGATAATTAAAAGAAATAATATACCGTGCTAGACTTGGGTATGGTGTTGTATGGAGCATCCTTGTAGACCTGGTCTGCCTTAGATGGAGAATCAGAACAGGGTGCAGTGGTAGCTGTTTTCTTTTCATCCCTAGCTTTGTTAAAAATTACAGTAAAGCCCTCAGCAGATGCTGGGTCATTGACATCCCACTCCCCAAATTTTGGTAAAGGGCCTCCAGCCTTCTCCTACAATAATTTAAAAGCATAAAATTATTACCAATCCCAGATAGTACCAGTTATAGCTCGTAGTGACATTGACTGGAAAATTGCCTCTTACTCTCTTACAACATTATATGCATACATACTGAGAATGGGTCACAATCTGAATTGAACAAAATTCCCCTTTCTGTTGTTAACAATTTACTTCAGAGATTGATATAGTCAGCACAAAATGAACACTAGATAAACTAAAGTTGAGTAAAATAATATCATACAGGCTATTAAAAACCACTATATATATATGGAAAAGGCTCTGAAGTTTATATAAAAAAAAGACAATAAATAAATATACCAGAATTTCAGGTGACAAATCTATCATAGCCAAACAAACCCTAAGACTAAATTATCTAAATTAATTGAGAATCTCAGTGACACTCAATTACCACAAAACATCAACTACTACAGGTATACTTCCAAATCTCCCCATATAGTGAAGTCAATATGTATAAATAATCCTAATTTTACTTTTCAAAATTCTAACAGAATGATGGGAAGGAGAGACATACTCTTTCAAATGGAAAAAAGGGTGAGCGAATTCAAGCATGTACAAGTAGTTTTAATCAGATAAAAAAACAAAATTGGATTGATCAAGCAAACCTAGAGGTCAAAAATACATAAAGATCCCCCTAGTAAGAGAAAAAATCATCAAAAATCAAACAAATAAAAAGATATTATGTTTTTGAAAGAAAAAAATGAAAGGAAGGACTCGAATAGCTAGACAGAACTAACGAACAAGAATTTGTATCTAAATAAAAGCTAAAATTTAAGGGTAAATAGAAGGATATAAAAGATCGGAGCTTACCGACATGAATTCTCTCAGTGAGAAAGCGACAGATGAAAAGAGAGAGAGAGAGATAGAAAAGAGCTAGAGCGAGAGAGAGAGAGAGAGAGAGGGCTTGGTGTGTGTGTGAGAATTTGGCTGCCAAACTTGTATTGAATTGTTTCAACACTTTTCAGTTTAACCCTTGAGTATTTTTAAAATTTGCTACGTTAAATTTTTTTAAGATATTTCTTAGGATAAATTGTTTCATTCTCACTTATGAAAATTGTAATTTTCCATAATTTTTGTCCGAAAATACATTATAAAAATTCCGATATTACGACCTCTCGTGTTTTAAACTTTTCATTTTTTTTTTGAAGAAAATTCTTATTGCTTGCCTCTCTTTTTTTGTTTTACCATAATTTAAAGAAATTGCAAAGTGGCTCATGAAATAATAAAACTGTAACTTTTTTTGTCATGACAGTTTGCTGAGAACTATCCAACCACAGTATTAACGAGAAAAAGAAAAATGAGATGTTAACATTTAGTTGGCTATTTGTTTTAGGGGGCTTTGCAACTCCATGTGCAAGACCATGTTATGTTATATTTGCAATTTTTCAAAATATAATAGTAAGTCGTAAATAAATTTTGGGTAGACTTGAAATGTAGTATAAATAAAAAAATATCTATAAGAAAAATTCAAAAAGACACTCCATGTTGCGCTTCCAACTTCATGTAAGGATTCTGTATTCCTATGCCATTCTAGTTCCAAGTTAAATAACAATTAAAGAATACAATTAGACCCTCAACTAAATGAAAGAGACAAAATTATCATTGAAATATGAGATAATATGAGCTGTTGTGTAGGCTTGCTGATGCCGTTAGAACAGACATCCGTATTGAAAAATTATTGCATAGACTTGGTCTATCAACATGCTCCAATTATCTTATGCAAAAAAATTCTCATGTTGCGCTAATATACGTAGAATAAAGATGCAAGTATTGTTTTGGATATAGAATATATAACTTTGAAAATTCAGACTAAGGACGTTTGCGTGCATCTATATTTTACAAGATTAAAAAATACAAATAAATTTGCGATTACACCAGTTAAGTAATTTTTGTACTTTTTGGTGTTAAATTCTCTAAGAACATTTCAACGCAAATGGCAAGTAAACAGTCATTAAATCGGATATATTTAACAAAAAAAACTTGATATTTGTATCATTGATATTAATACATGAGACAAAATGTCCACTTTTAGGTTAAAATAAAGCCTTTCTTTCATTAGATAAAAGGCATGCTAAAAAAAAAGACGATATTTTATTCATAGTTTTTTCCTTTAAATATGTAAGAAAAATTAAAACAGTAAAGAACTTAGAGATGATAATATCATGAAAAATAAAGCACAAGTTAGCAAAGCGCTGGGAAAAACAATATATAAAATACAATTTGATCGGGAAGACGAAAGATGCACAGAAAAAAATACGAACACTGAAAACCTTTTTGTTGCAATATGAAACATTACGTTTATTTACTTCATTATCTTAAGAATTTGAAAATATATCATGCCATTAAAAAGAAAGTTGTAGAATCCTAAGATAACTTTACTCTTGTATGGTTTTTTATACATAGATGCACAAATGTATTGGATTCATAAATTAAACAATTTCAAATGTTCAACTTCAATGTAAATATGTTTTTCTATATGCGTATAAACTTTTGCGTCAATACCATATTAATTTTTACAACTACTGATACAATTGTTGGCACAAGGTATCTTAAATACTAAGATTATAAAAAAATTAGAAATTATCAACCGATATATAAAACTAAACAGAGTAGGTACATTGTCGCCATCTTCATGAGTGTGTAGATATAATTATAGACCGGGTACATGAACAAGCAAGATCATCCGTGAAACACGCCTACAATTCTCATAGCTGTCATGTTCGGGGCTTTGTGCAAAGTCAAACCAGGTCAACTAATGTTAATTTTTTTACAGTTTGCCCGTTTAACCGGGAATTTTTCATTAATGCTCCATGAAAATCTCAAATATGTCAACTAAATTTTAAAATGTTTTTTCGATATGCATGATGCACATGCAAATATAACTTGTAAGTTTTATCGTTTATAAAATTATCAGAGTCTGTACATATGAAATAGTATTTAATCGTATAAAATTTGATACCCAACAAATCCATAAGGTTAATAATATGATTATGATTATTTTTCTATTTATTATCCAATTGGTATTATTGTCCATAGATCTCTACTTAACTACTTTTAACAACAAAATAGCTTAAATAATTGAAACTATAAGTGAAGGAGACTAATTTGGGAATTAAAAAGTTGATATATCGTGTCCACTAGAGAATTTTTATTTAAAATAGTACTTTTGTCTCTGAACTTAATGTTAGTGTATTGAACATTTTTGTAGAGACGGCAATGCCTCTGGATTCTTAAAGCTTTTCGGACCAAATACAGATTAATTTTCTGTGATTCTTTCATGTATTTTTATTTTGATTGTCTGATTTATAACTATGAAAAGAAATCGTCATTTCCTCAATCTAATTGATGAATGCTACCTAATTAGCACGAATCATTTTTCAAAAGAATTTCTTAAACAAAAAAGAAGCATTTAAACGTGGTGTCAAGGAAGACTACTTGGTTTTATCGGAATAGAAATTAATTACACTAGTTGTTTTATTGCTCAAAACCTTAAGAAACATATATATTTTTTTTCACATTGCATTATTTCATATACATACCACAATCTTTTGGAAATATGGCAATTTTAGGATAAGTTAAAATTTTCAACTTTTTGACAAATGGTGCAAAATAACTACCAAGTGAACACAAAAGCTTCTTACAGTATTCGTCCGCGATGTAGTATTTCAACAACATATCTTGGACGATACAAATATGTCCTAGCTAGAGCATAATAAATTTGCGCAATATTTATTTTTACTTTCAGAGAAATTAAGGCCCGAATTGCAACACTTCTGTCAACAAAACGAACTGTTAAGAACTGCTGTACTGATGTACTGTAGTGATATATTGACAAGTTTGTACTTTTCTTTCGTACTACTAATTGCCACGTACGCATATCCATACACCATAGTCTACATTCACTATTGCTCAGAACGGGGTCAATGGTCAAAACTCATCATCTACGTTTGCTAATGAGGCAAAATAAGACGAATTGGTATCCACAAAATCAGTTAATAAATTTCAAGATGCCGAAGACCTCGCACCCGTTTAAAATAATGGACCGCATAACATAAATAATTTCATCCTTCAGATACTTTTGGTATAAGTTTTGCTCATTCTGTTGTGTACATATTGATCTACTGTCCAATACGCTCTTATTTATTATCCATGTACACTTGTTTATTTTTTAGCTAAGTTTATTGATACCTGACATTATTTTAATCAAAGTCATAAAATATTTTAACAGTTGTTAACAGCTTCACAAACTTTTATATTCATCTTTCAAACCCCCAAATATACACTCATCCATTGTTCAATACACATTTACTTTCAACATACACATCCATGACCATACTGTCAACATAAACTATACACATTTACTTTCAACATACACATCCATGACCATACTCTCAACATAAACTTTGTTCTTCTCAGGACCCAAATAAATATTCGTACACAATGCACTTTGGCTTATTGTAAAATGAACGGTTGAACGATGACCATTCTTTAATATAAATTTCAACATCATTGTCAACTTACAATTGTAAGATCCTAGTATATTTTAGGTTATCGCATCCGAGTCTAACTTTGTATATGCCTTTTAAAAAAAAGGAAAATAAGAACATGCTGTGGACCTGAGGGGATTACATAGTGACATATGCAACAAAATGATAATGGATTATACAACTACACATTTACACTCTACTTTCATACTACACACTGTTCCATAATTTCATGTCTTTAATCACTCTTCGTCAGAGTCAGAATCTAGGGGACAAGATCCATCGTCCACAGTTGCGAGTGGGTCGAAAAGCGGTGAATTTCGATCCATGCAACCCGTTACCAAATTCAATTTGCAGCTTTCCCCCTTGTAACACAAAATTAGAAAAGAAATCAAATGTTAATTAGTAGTGTGGTATCAGAAATATACAACATCAACTAATGATATTTAAAGCTTTTGGAAACTTATTATAGTTTTAAAAGGTCTAATTTGGTTAATCTTTTGAAAGCTTAACCCAAGGGTTCACCACAAGAACAAGTTATGCTGTTGTATACAATATTGTAAGTTTGCAACTATTAATGTAACAATTATTTTAAAAAAATATTAATATAACAATTACCTAAAAAAACTGAATATAACAAACATTAAACTGTTTCTTAAGAAATTAAATTAATAAGAGATCGAACAGAAGAGAAAAAACTACTTACTCCTTTGATGTATAGGTTGTCAATGGAACAGCTCAAAATTGCATTAGAATCTGGAAATATTGCTTTGTCGCATGCCCCCTCTGCACTTAATTCTTGGGCCAAACCCTGAAGTTTATAACTTTTATTAGACCAAAAATAAAGTACAGCAAGGTTCTTTAGTGACTATGATGAACTGAGAGATCAAAGTGCCAACTCATGTGTTTCCTCAAACTACTGCGTGACCCACATGTCACTTCCATGAACATGGTAGAAAAGTAATAATTACAGTTTGTTTATAAAACTGCTACAACTGGCAAAAGTGATAGAACCCAATGCAAAATGAACCAACAAACTCAAGGGAAAAAAATGGAACTCAAAATTCAAGGCTTACTGAGCCAATTATATATACAATTCTGGTACAGGCTGTTATTGTGCCAACTATTAGTCTACCGGGTATTGGTTGAATTCTTGCTATAATATAAACATGATCATGTAAACTAGGAAGAATTCTACAATAAGAGTTGATACAGTCATCTTAAAATGACAGACAAGCACACATCTGTCATATTGAAGTATGTTTCTAAACCTGACCTCATTGAAGAAGCTGATTGGTTGGTTTCTCCACATTTTTAAGACCTGAAACTGAAGCTTGTATGGACCATCCCACTCTTTGCCATTTGTAAATGAAAAAATAAGATTCACAGCTGCAATTGCACATTGAAAAAAGAATAAAGAGCACCCTCAAAAAAAAGTTAATGAGTCAAGAGCTTGATTCATAAATAATTACAGCGGGAACAGTTAATACAGCACACCAAGAATTTTCTTATGTATTTAGAAAATGAAGTTTGGACTCCGGATTAGGAAAAATGCACATACAAGGATTATGAAGATTAAATTGTGGCAAAAGAAGGATCAATTCATATGCATAACTAAATTTTAAAATCAAATTATCTCAATACCTTATGCATATAGCAATAATTAATTGCAGAAATGATTGGCAAATCTGCAAGTATCGCATTAAGTCGCAACTCACAAAAAACATCCTTTAATCACAAGATTAACAAGCAGCAAAAATAACCAGAAAAAGACTTGTAGAAAAAATAGGGTACCATGTCTCGGCACACATATTTTAATAGTAAAGTATGGAGCATCAGCAATGCCTCGATTTTTTCGCGTCATCACTCTTGGTTCACCCCCACACGTTATGGGCTGGTTGAATCCACCTGCAATATTTCAAGAATATGAATAGAATATATATTTATAAAATTATTTTGCATTATAAGTAATTGTTCAAATTGGTGTCATAATCATAACTCTCAACAATCAACAACACTACTTTAATAACATGCAATACAGTGAGTTATGGTCTCTACCACGCATTCTAAGGTTGATTATTTTTGTTGGCCCTTTTCTGTCATGTATTAACTAATACTTAAGTTTAGATTCAGTTTGGATTTACCGTCATGGATACAGTCAAACAGATTAAACAATAATGCACTAATGCTTGATCCCATTTGAAGCCTTAAATGTATGTGAAGAGCCAGATGTTTTATAAATTGTACATGCAAATAAAATAAGCAAACTCAATCCGTACCATTAAATGCAATTCCATATTCTTCATTTGGCACCAAATTAGTAGCCGCTGGATTGTAAAAGAGTGTCAAAGTTTCCCCCTAAAAATGTCATATAAATTAAGGACAAAAAATTATAACACAAACATATATAGTTTATAATAGTACCATATAACTGTTGCACATTTCCCTTAAAATTTATCCAAATACCACCTCCTTTCTTCATAATTTATGAAAATAAGAGGACGGTATGCTGTGGTTTTTGAAAAAGGAAGAACAGTTGTGCATACTTCTTGAAAGGAGGGAGAACAGTTTTGCATACTTCTTTACCTGTTGGGGATGATGTAGTAACAATTTTGCATTGCAGGATTACACTGGATATTTGAGGTTTTCAGGAGTCACAATAAAAGTGTCATAAAAGATACAGTGAAATTGAAAATGTAAACATACCGAAGCAGGAGGGAGCCCATTTCCAGTTCTCCAATAAACAGGAGATTTTCCTAATTCAAATTCAGACCATTTTGGCAGAGAGCACCTTAAAAAAAAAGTCTATAAGTTTTGAGTAACAATTGGAAAACAAAAATATTGTGAGTCGAGTCAAAGAGGCAAATTATTACTCTTTAGTTTCTTCAGCTGGAGGCGCAACAAGAGTAGAACTAGCTTTTCTTCTTGTCCCTTGGAACTTTTGCTGATGGCCATATCTCCTCATGGAACCTACATATGTAAAACTCTAAAATTTAGATATCATCAACAAAATGAAACAGATACCTAAATCATACAATATTTGCAAACTCCAGACTTCCCTTTTGTATACAACAGTAATTACAAAGAAAGTTCAAAAGATACTAAGTATGTGCACAGAACTTAACAGAAGAAACTTCATAAGTTTACAAAGTCATGTTGTGGTACAATTTCTTCTCCTGGTATCATTTCATTACATTAACTACTAGTTCATCTATTTCCTATATACTCCTTATAAACAACTGAACAGTGAAATTTTTGAGAAGGTATATTAATATATTATTCAAATTCTTCAGGATCACACTCTTAAAAATCACAAATTTCAGTAATAAATTACCATTTAAAGAAGAAGAAGGCTTGATAATAGAGGCAAAAGAGGCGCCTGGGGCTGAGTTTCTAGAGGGAGAAGGTTTCAATTGAAGGAGAGAAGATGAAGTGGAACAAGAAGAGAAGGTCGCCATTGGTAACTCAGAGAAGGAGAGAGGGAGAAAGAAATTGTGAGAGAACAACTCCGCGCCACACAATTGGAAGTACAGACAATAGTACAGTGTAGAGGATATAAGAAAACACTGGATCTATGTATAAATAATAAAAGAAAGAAGGAAATAAAGACAAAGTAAGGATATTTTGAGCGTAATATCTGCAATTTCAGTCAATTGCAATTGCTATGACTAAAAATGTCACTCTCATGTTTTACTTTGTTCACCAAACCAGATTTTTTTTTACTAACGACCAAAATGGGAAGAAATATCTCACTGGGGTAAGCTCTTTTATAATTCCGGATTTATTGTGGCATCCTCTTTACAGACTTTAATGTAGTGATGCATCAGTAAAATCAAGGGCTGGTAAAATAATTCGAAACTCTTAGCTCGCTCGAATTCAATTATTTAATTATTTGTAATTAGTTCGATTAGAAGTTTTGAATTCTTCTATAATTTCGAGTCGAATTTGAGCTATTTTTTGCTCGTGGCCAACCTAAAATTAAACACATTGCTTTTTGGAACTAGTCAAATGAATTATGGAATTGCTATTGTATATATATAATTATAAATAATCATGGAATTGCTATTTGTATATAGAATTCGTTTGACTTCAATTGTCTGCCACAATAATATTATTATTATTACCAATATAAACGGGAGATAGGCTAAAATCAGCCACGACTGACGGATGGACCCGTCAGCTGCGATTATATCTCAAATTTTGCGGTTCTAATGACTAATCTGAACCGTTCAATGTGTTCTCCATATTGAAATCTCATTGGAGACCAAATTTTACATTTTTCTGATTTTATTTACTATTTTTTTGAGAATTTTAAAAATCATAGTTATTGAAGGGTCCAGAATTGTTTAGATTAAGAATTTTGTAAAATACCAAACAAATACTAAAAAATTTCAGAAAAATATAAAATTTTGTCTCCAATGAGATTTCAATATGGAGAACACATTGAACGGTTCGGATCGACTGTTAAAATCTCGAAAATTGAGATTTGATCGTAACTGACAGTCTCATCCGTCAGTCGCGACTGATTTTAGTCTATCTCATATAAACGGATGTCCAGTATGATTAGAAAATTCAAAACAAAATAATACCTTTCACACAAAACTTAACCGAACTAGTCCAGATGTGAGATGTCTGGATTTTATTTTCATAATATACAACCTAGGTAATAAAAAGGCCAAGTTGATTCTGAAAAGTTATAAGCCCAAGTTCTAATCTGCGCCTGGGCTTGTGGGCTGTGACTGGACCTTTTTCTTCTTATTCTTTTCTTTTCCTGTCGTTGAAGTTGAATGATGCTTCAATGTGTTTTTTCCCCTAATAAAAGCAGGAACGAGATCCTCTGGTCGTTTTTAGATCTGGACCGTCTGATTTAATCTCAACGGTTAAGGATGTTCCGTGCATGATATCAGGATTGATAGGCCCGAAAAAGATTAACCGTTGAGATTAAATCAGACGGTTCAGATCTAAAAACGACCGGTGGTCGTTTATAAAAAACGACCAGAGGATCCGGACCCAATAAAAGCGTGTATCTGTATTCCGTAAAAATCATACATACCGGAAAATTTTCAAGGGCGGCCAGTGATATCCGTAACATTTTTTTTTTCCTTTCATATTCATGCATAATCTCTTAACCTCTGATTATTGGTTGGTCAGATAAAAGAAAAAAAAATTATAAAAAATGCGCCAAGCCCTATTCCAGGCGTCTTCGAATGCATGATTTGCTTTTTTTTTTTTTTTTAAGAAAAAAACTAATCTTAATATATGATTTGTCAATGCGCTATTTAGTTTAATTTGTGATGTTCCTTATGCATCCGTTCTTTCTCAATCTTAAATATCGAAACTTATTCGGAAAATATATTTTACCGACTATGCCTTTCACTCACTGTTTCATTTTGATTATTCTTATACTATCCAGTTTTCAAAATTTAAAGCTTTGGTGGGCAAAAAGAAAAAAAGAATGTATTCCTGGTGTAAATGTTCACCGATCCATGAATTATTATTATTTTTCAATTTCGTTGATTTGAATTCGATTAAAGTACTTATAACACATGGTTACTATATTGAAAATTTGATTTTTCATATATATTTTTTTCCTTTGAAGGCAGATTATTCATATTTTGATAATCAGTTTTATTCCTATGTTACTATTTTGATAATTACCCCATATAAGAGATGTACATTTAAAATAGCTTTAAAAAATTATGTAATACTAATAGTGATTAGGTTTATAAATTAACTTCGAGATTAAAAATATACCATTTGAATTGTTAAAATAAAAATAGGAGCTCCGCCGGCCTTTTAGTAAAAACACCATTTGAGCGATTTATCTACAATTATGCTTCAAATATTTTTTGGAATAATTAGTTAGAGGGTTTAAGGAAGTGAGTCAATATGTGTGTTTGTGGCTACGATTAAATACGGTGTTAAAAGAATTGAAATTTGAAAAAGCGTTTGTGGCTATGAGTGAGTCGGAGTCAAATATATCGGGTAGTCGGATCGAGTTTATCCGCTCCAGAAAATGGCTTGACTATCGGGTCGGGTACAAATAAATCAACAGGCCGCATTATCTAGGCCCACTGATAACATCTACTCCCGATCTCACTCATCACTGAACTCTCCATAGTCAAGACCGACATTATAAATCACGCCACCTTGTTTCAACTGTCAGATCAGAATATAACGGTCAGTATGAGTACTCTTTCAGTTTTAGTACATCCAGAGTAGATGCACTCTGTCCGCTGGATACAAATCTAACGGTGCGTATTGGAAAGAATATTCTAAAAAAGGTCGGTTTGCACTGGAGAGAATCCTCCTAATCGGGATTAGGTATATCGTGTTTTGCTCAAAACCATTCTCTCTCTTTCTCTCTTTCTTTGTCCCCTTGCCTTCGCGCTTGGCATTAGTAATTGAAATTCCGAAGAAAACGAACCTCTCTTTGCTTCGATACGAGGCACTAGAAGTCATTTTGATCTCTTCTACACTGCTCAGGTGCGGTTTCTTGCTAGTTGTGAGTTGTTTAATTGATTTAGTTCTTCAAATTTGTCACTGATAGTTCAGATTTTGTTCAGGTACTGCTTTAATACAAATCAATATGGAGCTGAAGTTGAGCAGCATGGCTCAATCAGTGCCTACCCTAACTGTTTCTTCTAGATGCTCTCCAGGAGGTATGATGTTTATTTATTCGTTTTTTAAAGTGTACATAGAGGTCTTTCATTTTTTTTTTTTATACATCAAATAGAAACTCTTGCTAGACGTTAACCTGAATTTGTTAATGGGAACTGAGTGACAAATTTCTTTCTTTTTCCTTTTCTTTTTGGTTTGAGTAATTAAGTAATTATATTGTCTTACTCTCTCGTATGAATTGTATTGTCTCCAGTAATTGGGTGTGTTTATATTTGGTTACTTGTTAACCTTATCAACTCAGATCATACATCTTAGCATATATTTAAAGGGGTTTAATTGACTAGGATCACTAATAAGTATACACCACCCAAATTGTTAAGCAGTTTTGTCATTGTTCCACAAGAGCACACTAATTAACTTTCACTTTTGCTCGATACGGGGCACTCTAATATTTTCAAATTATTGCTTATTACAAAATCAGAAATTAATTGTGAAATAAGGCGCTGAATAAATGTTTAGCCTTGAACTTTAAATGTGAAGTGTCTGGTTGCAGACCTTTTATTTTATATCTGGTGACCTCTGTCTGTCATGTAATTGTATGTGAAATGTGGTAACTGACAGTTTTTACCAGTGACAGAATCCTAAGTAAACTGTATAATCTAAACCATTCCGGTTTAGTGGAAACTGACAGTTTTTACCAGTGGTTAAATGTACTCATTATTCATTTGACAAATCAATTCTTTTTTAGCGGGTTCTTAAAATCTGAAATCAATAGGTTCCCTTATATTGGAATTAAAAAATTTTGAGCTGTGGTTGTGGAGACCAAAGTAAAACATAGATACAGTATTATGATATCCCACAATTTAGATCCCGATGTAGAGAGATCTTTGTTCTAATTAAGTAGGTTATTGATTGTAGGGCCAAAGCATATATCAAGGTATCAGAATGCAGGATCATCCAAGCCATTTCATGCCAGTCAAATTAGTCTCCAGTCAAGACGGCATCTAAATAATGCTTTTATTTGTGCATCTGCCTTGGTATGCTTTTAGTTTTGCATATAGTTACCTAAAATTTACATTGACATTCATACTGCTGCTTTTATTGGCTAGTTTGATATACATCATTTGTCCAATTTGGCATTAATCTTACCTAGTTCTGCAATCACATATTGGAAGAAATTGGATTTTGGCAAAATCCCATGTAGACGAGTAGAGTGGAGTTGAGTAAAAGTTTAGTTAGGTTTCCTTGAAGTTGATATTAAGGTTTTTTTTTTTTATGGCTGATGACCTTTCTAAAGTTGTACTTCATTCAAGTTTCTTTGATGGCCAATAATATGATGTTATGATAAAACAATAATAAATGTGAAATTCCTTTTTAAAGGACAAGGAGGCTTCCCTAATATATTCATATAAATAGTCTGTAAGAAGCAGATAATGAAATTTGATACCTATCATCACGCCCATCCCAAAATTAGATAGTTTGCATTATATTTAACCTCACAGTATAACTTTAATGAAAAATGTTTCTTCAAACTATCACTGGACACATCGTCTGGGACTTGCTATAGAAATACATAACTTAAAATGCTTGATGCAGATTGTGGACGCTTAGAAGATATATTTATCTATTTTTTTTTCTCCCCATATTTCTTCTAGGGGGCAAAATGTGCAGCTGAGCAAACTCAGACCGTTACACGCCAATCATCAACAATTACTATTGCACCAATTCAAGGTTAGTAGGACACTCCTGACTTAATTTTATAATTTTTTCATCAAAATTCAAACTTTGCTTGCTAAATTGTGTTGTTTACCTATTTGCTCTAGTCTATCCAAATTTCATATTATGCACCATGGTCCCAGTTTCTGCTCAGAGAGTTCCTGATAATTTCAGTTGAACAATACTTATTCTTGTGTACTCGTATTGTTCGACGAGGGATCTCCGTTTTTGGTGCTTTTATCAGTTCTTGTATTTTCTGAATATGAACAGTTGAGGGTAACTCAACGTCACATCAGAGATAAAATTTTCATTGACTTCTTTGATCTGTGGATTGATGCAACATTCAATTGCATTGAGGCTTAGCACAATTTGAAGTAATATGACACTCCAGTTAGAACTTAGAAGCAATATGACACTCCCTGGACCTGATCATACACCTGAAGTAAATCAGACCTAATTAGGCGTAATCAGCCATTTGACACACCGTGGTGCCTCTTTGGCGGCCAATGTTACCGCCCTTGTAATCATTTTACATGTTTGTTTTTTTTTTATTAGGAAAGGAGAAGTCTCCTGACCTAGATGATGGGGGAAGTGGCTTTCCTCCTCGAGATGATGATGATGGCGGCGGCGGTGGAGGGGGTGGTGGGCCCAACTGGTCAGGAGGTTTCTTCTTCTTTGGGTTTCTTGCTTTTCTGGGCTTGTTGAGGGATAATGAAGGTGACAACGCATATAATGATGATGCTCCTAGGGGCAGATATTAACAGACTGATTTTCTATATTGTTGTTGTCTTACTTAACCAAAAGATCTACATATATGATATGAAACTTTTTACCCTTCTCTCTGTTGCTGATCTAGTATGCTATTCAGCTGTTGTGCATCATCTCTCTCTGTGTTCCCCCTCAAACATTAGAAAAGCTGCCAATGATTTCCTTCTAGTGTGTGCATGTTGCGTGCTCACCCAATTGTCGGATGTCTGCCTTTTGCTGCATTACTCTAGTTTAAATGAGACAAAATGATGGCTCGAACAGTTAATAACCATGATTTATTTAGCTATTTGGTATAAAGACTGAATTTGCGACTGCTTGAGCACTCTCCGTTGCGATGATAGGAAATTTACTATTGTTTGTTATGTAAATAATCAGCTATTGTTCCACTTTTGGAGTAAATATATATCCTCGTTGAACTGCTCAGGATAATGCAATTTTTTATTTCATATTTTGTTTTATTGTGTGAAGTACTGTACTTGTCATTGTCATAATGTTACTACCACAATTGTATCACTTCTGGTCATCGAGGAAGAGGCAAGGCTGTAAACAATTTACGACAGCTGGTATTACGTAAAAAAATTTGAGTTTATTATTATTTAAATTTATTTTTTTTTGTTATTATATTATGAATGTCATAGATAGAATCTTGTTTATCTTTTTTAATGTGCATTCCCTCCTGGTATGACTGACATTGTTTATATATAGTGAATATTTCAGAAATTAAGGGTTGATACTTGGTAGTTGCTACTAGTTTGTTACGTGAGATTAATAAAGGTTAATTTAAAAAATTAATATGCAATGATGAATATTTGACAACCAGAAGGATAATTATTTAAGAATTAATAGGCTACGATGAATATTTGACAGCAAAAAGAATTGATGATTATTTGTCAATGATTTAACACTTAAACAAAATTTTTTTTTTTTAATTTACTCCCCACTTTTGTTTTAAACACTAACGAGCTATGCACATGACATTTTTAGATGAACAAAGCCGTGGGAGCACGAAATTCGAAATGCAAAATTATATATTATATATGTTTATTAAAATTTCAATAAAGAGAAATGACATGTTGCATCGTGATATATTGAGACATCAGTATATGATGACCGTATTTTTTGGTATTTTTATCAAAATTGATACTAATTTTCGAAAATTTTTATCATTTGTGCTAATTTTTTTTTAAACTTGTCATTTTTGGAATTCCTTTTACATTTAGTTTGTAGATGAAATGACAAGTTTTTAGAAACTTGGAAAAAATGGAAAATATATCAAATTAGTTAAATTAGATTTATTAATTTGAAAATAATACCGATGAACATAGCCGTGATGTACCAAAGTATCGTACATAGCGGTACACCATATCATTTCTTGAACCATACATCAACAAAGAAAGAAAGTTATCGAACCACTGATTATTTATTGGTTAATTATATTAATTCATCATCACCAATTATATAACAAGCAAGGCAAAAGTCCAATGTGCTGGACAGTGGGGTGTCGTCCAATGCACTCATTCTCCGATTTTGAATCTCAAATGATCAATCTAAACCGTTTAATGTGATCTTTATATTGAAATTTAGCATAAAATCGAATTTTATGTTTTCTAATTTTTTTTTTTACTATTTTTTCATATATTTTTTTAAAATCGTAATTTAAACTAGTCTATGATTTTCTAAAAATCTAAAAATACAGTAAAATTATAAAAATTCAGTTTATACTAGATTGTAATATGAAGATCACATTAAACAGTTTAGACTGGTCGTTTGAGATTCAAAACCAAGAACAAGCACATTGGACGGGACCTTTCTGTCTAACGTATTAGACTTTAGCATATAATTACATAAAAATTTCGGAGCTTGATTTTAAAAAATAATTGGCTAATTATATAACAGTTCAGGGGATTGATGTAAGGAAAAAAAA
Organism: Rhynchospora breviuscula; assembly: GCA_027562975.1. NCBI lineage: Eukaryota > Viridiplantae > Streptophyta > Magnoliopsida > Poales > Cyperaceae > Rhynchospora > Rhynchospora breviuscula. The sequence goes on from CM050400.1 coordinate 51,949,462, forward strand.
AAAATTCAGGGCTGAACGAAAAAAAAGAAATTCACCCCTGATCAAAATGTTTTTTTCACATGGAATTTTATTTCAATTCATTTCATTTGAATTGATTTTTTAGAATTTCGTTGATCTAATTATATGAAACAACAAATGAAACTAAATCGGTTCATTTTACAAAAAAGAGATTTTGATCAGGGCCGAAGTCTTCCTCTGCGTCAAGCGAAACGCGTCCGGTCCTTTCATTTGCCACAAAAAAAGGGGGAAAAAAAAAAAGGAAAAATGCGTCCTACTCCTTTCATTTTTCTACTCGGATTTTCTATGTCGGATTCTGCATAACTAAAGTGGTTTTCTTAACAGTCATACATAACTACATAAGAGACACAGACGGTAGCACTATGGGAGCTGTGAAAACGTAAGTGGACCTGTCAGATTATACTGCAGCGTTTCGGTGCATCCTTTATTGTTTCGGGTTGACAACGAAGGATTTTTTTTTTTTTTTTTTTTAACTTGGTACAAGTAACAAGATAAACCACGGAAAGCTGTCGCGGAAAATCCGGAAAAAAATACTGCCCATGGAGAATTTAATTATCTTCGATGATGATTTTGATTGATGAAACAACATTTTCCAATCAGTTCCTGATCTAGATGTATAATTCCTGCCTGCATCACGAGCACAATAAATGTATATATTGTCGATATCACATTAGAATATTGAAAATGAAGTACTTGTGCGTCTCATCATGGCGCAATGAATTAAAATCGGTGCAAGCATTACTAGATAGCCCCCCTAGCGAGTTTATCTAAGAAGTTTTTTTTTTTTAGAGATGCTAGATAGAGGCTATCTAAGTTTATCTAAGAAGTTGATAATACTCTTTAAATAATTAAGCCCGTCTTCTACCAGGCCAATTATTTTGCACCGAGTACTTATCCCCATTTTGTGAAAGCATAACTTAGTTAAGAAGAGTACATAGCTACCATGGCGGTGAATATGGTTCTCTCTCCAGTGATTTCCCTCGCGGTCAAGAAGGCTGGCGATGCACTAGTTGAGCAGATCTGCCAGATGTGTGGCATGGACAGGAACCGCAACAAGCTTCGGCGGCAGCTTGAGGCCATCCAGCGAAAGATCGTCGATGCAGAAGAGAGCGGTGCACCGGAGGGTTGGATCAAGGAACTGGATGCTGCTGCACACGAGGCGGTCGACGTGCTGGATGAGTTCCAGTACGAGGCCCTTCGTCAGAATGCCATCCGCCAGGGTGCCTCTGCCAAGGTAACAACTATATATATTTTCTATATTCTATTATTTCTAGCTCACGAGTGCGTTTGGATCGTTTAAGAATAAAATTAGAATTAATTATTTAGAGTAAAAATTATTATTTTTAAACGATTAAGAATAAGTTTTTTAAGATCTAGAGTGTTATTTTTAGTGGTCCAACATCTAGATTAATTTTTTATTTTTAGGGTATTTGAATCATCTTCTTAACATGGATTAAGAAGTAGTTAGGATCATTTTTCCGGATTAAAAATATGATCCAAACACTCTAAGAATAAAAAATTAATTCAGATGTTAGACCATTTAAAAATAACATTCTTGATCCCAAAAAACTTATTCTTGAGCGTTTGAAAATAATATTTTTTACTATAAATAATTAATCTTAATTTTATTCTTAGATGATCCAAATGCCCCTTCTTAGTAAGAATCGTCGATGACTAGATCTAATTAACTTTTCAACGCAAAGACAGGCAACTCCTCATGTCATTCTCATTCTAGAACTATACGTATTTTAATTATGCAACAATATGTTGGTGTTCATTGACTACTTAACAAAAGAGAGCAACGCAACTCCCCCCATTTGAAGTTGCCAAACCAAGAACTGATGCTAGTAATTTTGTAGTTGTTACAAATTCCTTTCTTTTCTCCTCTTCTTTATAAAGTGATCACAAAAAAGAACTCAATATATCAGTAGACACTAGTCTATTTATGTATCATCAAATTACAACCACGGTTTAAAAAATAAATATATTTTTCGTTTTTTATGTAGATGTGTTATTAGCCACTTGCAAGACCTAGTTTTTCAATTTCGCAACCATGCATTATTTTAACTTCCAATTAAAATTCACACTTGAGATAAAAAAAAAAATCGTCCAACATTGCTGGCATATATACGGAAATATGAAAAAATTAGATAGTTTCTAAACCAGTTAATATGAAACATTTTCTAACTAATTCAACAAGGCAAAATTACGCTAAGACTGATAAGGAGTGCCAATATTTCAGGTCATAAAGGGCTTCTTTTCAAGTGAAAATTTTGTTGTATTTCGTTACAAAATGAGCAACAAATTGATAGAAGTATTAAGGAAGGTTGATGAAATTGTAACTGAAATGAACAACTTCGATCTCTTTCCACGTGTTGATCCAGCACAAAACATTTGTCGAGAAAATTATTCTTATGTTGAGAAGTCAGAAGTCATTGGGAGAGATGATGAGAAAGAGATGATTATCAGCCAATTACTAGACCCACGACGAGAGAGAGATAATATCTCAGTCCTCGCTATAATTGGAATGGGGGGATTGGGTAAGACCACATTAGCCCAGCTGGTCTATAACGATGAGAGTTTGCAAAAAACCTTTCAATTACTCTTGTGGGTTTGTGTCTCAACTGAGTTTGATTTCAATAAAATTTGTAAATCTATAATCGAAGTGGCCACAAATAGTAAAGAGAATGTATACACATCTAATAAGGAGGTATTGCAGAGAAAACTCCGTGAAATTCTTGGTAAGCAGAGATATTTATTGATATTAGATGATGTGTGGAATGAAGAAATAGAGAAATGGGATGAACTAAGAAAGTTGTTGTTCTCTGAGGCTGGCTCAGGAAGTGTAATTATAGTGACAACTCGTAGTCAAGGAGTCGCTTCAATTATGGAGACATTACCAGGTCATGATTTGGCATCATTGAATGAGAAAGATTCTTTGAGTTTGTTTGAACGTAAGGCTTTTAGTGGATGGGCTGAAAAGCCACAAGAACTCCGTATGATTGGTGCGACCATTGTCAGTAAGTGTCTTGGGGTGCCTCTTGCCGTGAAGACAATTGGAGACTTGATGAGAACCAAGCGAGAAGTGGGCGCCTGGCGTGCCATTTTAGAACACAACATTTGGGATGATGTGAAATCAAAAAAGGATATCTTACCTATTCTTAAATTAAGTTATGATCATTTACCTTCACATATCAAGCAATGTTTCGCTTTTTGTGCAATTTTCCCACAAGATTATGAAATTGAAAGGGAAACATTGATTCAATTATGGATGGCGAATGATTTTATCCCATTTGATGAATCAATGAAAAATCTTGAAATTGAAGGTCAATCAATTTTTAATGAACTCTATAAGAGATCATTCTTTCAGAATTACAAAGAAAATGAAACAAATTACGGTTCAATAATTTCATGCAAGATGCATGATCTTATGCACGATTTAGCAACAAAAATTGCTGGAAATAAATGTGCTAATAACATTATTCAGAAAGTGAATGATCCAGATCACAGAATAAATGCTTCAAGTTTCAATAATGTCCTAAAGAAATTCCCTAGCATTCGTACGTACTTGATGGCTTATTATATTGATATTGAGAAATGGAAGAAGAATTCTCATCGACTAAAATCAAGCTCCTTGCATGCATTAGAATTTCAACTAGAATGCCTTCCTAAAGAATTAGGAATTATGAAGCACATAAGATATCTCGATCTGTCTTATATAAGGCTTCCCACTCTTCCAGAAACCATAAGCAGATTATACAATCTTCAAACATTAAAACTTTCTAGATCTAAAATTATTGAGCTGCCAACAGAAATGAGGTACATGATAAACTTAAGGCATCTCTTTCTTGATGGTTGTGACGAGTTACAACGCATGCCGATTGGCCTTGGACAATTGAAGTACTTGCAAACTTTAACAAAGTATGTAGTTAATTCAGGCAGAGGCGGTACCATTAGAGAATTAAACAACTTAAATCTTCTTTGTGGTCACATTAGTTTATGTGGGCTTGAGAGCGTAAGGGATGGAAAAGATGCTCAATATGTGAACCTTGCTGCAAAAACAAACCTCTGTTCCTTAGAACTAAAGTGGGATCAAATAAATAATGAAGAAGCAAAAACAAATAACCAAGCGATAATAGAAGCTCTTATACCTCACGAAGAGATAAAATATCTTATAATAAATAGTTACAATGGTTATGGTTTTCCAAAGTGGATGATGGAAGATTTGAACATAAGAAATCTAAAGAGATTAAAGTTAGAAAAGTGCATCAATTGTGTAGAGATTCCTGCCATATGGCAATTACCATCATTAGAGAACCTTAGTTTGGAGGATATGAAGGGCTTGAGACATATTGTTGGTGGCACGGGCAAACATATTAAAGGAAGTAAATCATTAATAACATTCTCAGTTTTGAAGGTTTTGGAAATACGGGATTTACCTAACTTGGAGAATTGGCGTGAAGAAGATTCGGACTTGGTTGATTTTCCAAATCTTAATGAACTAGTCATCAACAGGTGTGGTAAATTAAAATCTATTCAAATGCATATGCCTTTACTTGCATCTCTGCAAGTATACCATTCTAATGAGATAAAATTGCAGAATGTCTCAAATTTGCCCATGCTCTTCAGTCTTGTTATTTTTAAAGCTGTCAATTCCTGTAGCAAGCTTGATGCATTTAGACCTCCCAAGACCCTCAAAGAAATGACAATCGATGGATTTGAAAATGTTCATCCATTGGAAGAGGAAGAAGAGGACCAATTAATTATCTGTGAAACAAAATCACTTCGCAAATTAACTATACAAGAGAGCAGTTGTTTCTTCTCTAGTGGGCCGACCAAATTAGTGGCATTGGGATTTTGGAAGTATTTTACAGCTCTTGAGTATCTTTTGATTTCTAATTGCGATGCTCTTGTATTTTGGCCAGAAGAAGAGTTCAGGAGCTTAAAATGCCTAAAGGAACTGGAGCTTAGATGCTGTTGGAAGTTGAGAGGTTCATTAAAAGTAGCAGTGCCAGTGTCATCATCGTGTGAACATAGGGAAGATTCTCTACCCCACTTGGAATCACTAAATATCAATCATTGCTGTGAGTTGGTGGAAATCCCCATCTGTTCCAAGTCACTCACGAATCTAAGTATTACAATGCACGATTGTAGTAAACTTTCACGAGAAAGCCTGACCCATTTGACCAATTTTTCACATCTCAAAAAAATAAGTATTAGTGGCTTAACCAACTGGGGAGCATGGCCAGATAACATGGAGCACCTCCCCTCTCTGGAGGTATTGAATATTTGGAATTGCCAAGGAATAGAGTCATTTCCTGAAGGTCTCCAACAACACCTCTCGTCCCTTCAATGTCTACGAATCGATAGATGCCCTGCATTAGAGAGGCGTTGTAGAGTTGGAGGAGACTACTGGCACTTGGTCTCCCGGATTTCCGAGTTAGACATCGAGCCTGAAGTAAATGCAAGGCAAAGCTTTTCGAACAGACTCCTAAATTGCATGCGCGAAAGATAAGCAATCCAATTCCCATCTCAACTGGCAGGTAAACAATTATAAGTATTAGTATCTCCGAGCTTTTCTTACTATTTAACTGTTTCCTTTTTGCACCTCTTTTCGTAATAATTCGTAGTTCCTTTTGTCTATTTCTTTTATTTTATTTTGCTTGTTGTTATCATTTTGTACCTGAATTATTAAATGTATAAAAAATTTGAGAGACTTCTCTAGTTCTCTTGTTTGTGCATGGCACAAGATCTATTTTCAACTTTAATTCTAAAAATTAAAGAAGAATTGAGCAATGTTCATTCCTTCTATTTCTTTTCATTACATATTATCTATTTTTTATTTTTTATTTTGATCGTATTTCATTTTCTCGGTTAACTCGCTTGGAAATTATCAAAGCAGGGAATGAGTTTCGGGCTTTTCTTCTTCCAATTTTTCCTCAATCCTAAAATAATTATCAAATTTCCTGATTATTACTCGGATTTAAATCCTAGAAATATCAAACAGTTATTAGATCGAGGGAATTTCAATCATGCATATTTTCATTACTTTTATTTGTACTTAAAAAGTCTTTTTTTTTGTTTTTTACTTTTAGCACTCTTATGGTAGATGATCATGAGAAAGTGTTCCTTTACACTATGGTGCACTCATGCTGATCTCCGTGAAGATTAATTTAATGCAAGTTTCATATCGCTCTGGATGGACACTTCAGAAACCATTGTACCGGTACGTGCCTTTTTCAGTTTTTCCAAGTTGGTAAAAGGATTCTCAGCGTGAAAACAACCATCAAATAAGAGATGCAACTTTCAAACCTTGTATAAATTGAAATTGAAGAAATAAATTTAACTAAGCTAGTTTTTAATAATGGCTCATAATATTAATTTTCTTAATTTTGCTTGACTTGCTTGTGTACATACTTGATACCTTGTTATCATGATTATTCGTATAACTAAAGGATAGAGATTTATGAACAAAAAATAAAATTTTCAATAATGTCAACAATAACAGCTAACTTATTGTTTTGTTTTATCTTTCTGAATCTGTAGAATTCGTACATCTAGACTAGTATCTTACATGCTGAGCAAAAGATGAGACAATTAATAGAACTTTAGAGCAACAGTGGAGCTGCGAAAAAAAGGACTTAATTTTTCAGATGACGTAACAAACTACGACATGACTTGAGCGAACACTTACCCATGTTTGTTCGAACATGTTTGATTTAGCATGGTTTAGAATTTAATTGTCAAGTAGTTGATTTATGTATTGTAATTAGTCAGTTTGAGAATAATATATATATATAATATAGATTATATATATATATAGAGGAGCTAAAGTACTTTGGATAGGACTGAGCCCCTCTCCTATTCAGTTTTTTACCGTCAGATCGCGTTTAGATTGGTGTAGAGATTAAATCCGAAGGTTTGCATTTTTTGCGCTGATGGAGCGATTCCTTCCGTCTCTTTTAATTTATATGTTAACTCTCCATCTCAAGTCCCTCAACTTCCGTCAAATTCTCCATCCCCTCTGATGGATTGCGTCTCTCCCTTCGTTCTCCTCTTCGAATCAAAGAAAGAGGTAACCCTAGACTGAGATGTCGCTGCCTCTGTGCTTCTCACCTTCTCCCTGACTTCTCATAACTCTCTCTAGCATACACAGTACGCGGCCCTCTCCGCCTTCAATGAACTATCATATCCCTCACCGCCTGCCTTTCTTGTCAGAAAACCTAGCTTTGTCGGAAGTTGAAATCGGTGGTTAGAAGTAATTTTCCCCTCGTTTCTCCTCAATCATGTGTAATTTGTCCTTGATTATACAATTTCATTGCCAATTTGTTCTCTTCGGTGCCAATTTTGTACATCAAATTTCGCTGCCCTAGTGTTTGATTATCAATAATTAGTTGAGTGTGACTGTACCCTTCCTGATCCGCACCACAATAGTTTCAAATTACAAATTTTTTCCCAATAGCAATTACTATTTATTTGGTCTAATATAAGAAACAGGAGTGTTGAATTGGAGGACATCATTTTTCTTGAAGCTGTTCCTTAAATAAAATTCTTTGAGGTAATGATTATACCGAAAAAAAGTGAAATGTAAAGAAAACAAAAAAAGAAAAAAAGTTGATTTTTCATTAGAGAACAGCAGAGTTAATGATTATAAGTTATGTTGTAATTTTCATTTCTTTCTTTTGAGAGCCATTGGCTTGTAGTTATTTCTAGATTATAAGTTATGTTGTTATCTTTTTTCTATAAGTGTTGGCGCTATTTATTTGAATGCTTAATCATTCTCTTGTGTGTATAATGGATGTGCTCTGATATATGTAATATGCTTATACCATTAATTTGAGTGTTAGATTGTTTATTAACTTTGTACCATTCTCTTTTTGTCTATTCAATATGATAATTTATTAACTTTAGTCATCTTGTTTATTCAGTTATGCTTGTAGTAGTTGAGATTGCTTGAGATAAGTTGAGATCCATTAAACACCGAATGCATGTTACCTGTAAACGATATATGCTTGTACCAAATGCGTGTAAATCCAAATCCAAATCCAAATGTGATATGAATTGGTTTAATTGATGAATTTTAGTTCCTTGTATTTCTTCCTTGATTCGGTTCCAGTGAGTAAAACTATGTATGGACTGAAATTTTGGTTGTTTTTGTTAGAGTTATGTCCTACAAGCCAATCATTATATGGCTACTTTTACGGTTTATGTTATTGATGATATTGATCATTTATTCCTTGATTTATTAATTAACAGATCATTCAGGTTGAGGATCTGAATTGTAGATCTCTGTAGTTCATTTATAATTAAATGACAATAATAGATCTAAAAGGTCCGTAATCTTGATAATTAACAAAGAATATTAATTATCGGATAAGATTAGTATGCAAGTTAAGTGATGATTAAGTTCTACAGATCATAGGTAAGGAGTTGTCAACTTAATTGCATATGTATATGTTATAGAACATAGTACAGGACACGACCCAATGAAATAAATATATGGATTGTGTTATGTGTCATTATTTATTTCATTTGAGTTTGATTCTAAGTTTGAGATGGTTCAACTTTTCCACATGAGGATAGGTTCAATAAATATCGTCTACCGTTGATTCCTGATAAGGGCTGCTATACGGACTTTATTTATGTTCTCTTGAATTGTGCGGGAAAAAGTTGTTCATCAAGAAAACCGTATGTCCCTCATTAATTTACTTAGTGAGCGATGATATCTGTTTGGGCCCCTTGATGGAGATGGATTGTTTGCTAGCAACTGATACAGTCATCTCTAGATCAAGAAACGTATAATCTGCAAGAATGACACATTCCTATCTTGGATTATACGATGATATCATGTGACATAAGAATCAGACAAGGAAATACTATTATTTCTTATGCAGGATTAAAATATTGTAGCAGTACACTATTTATGCGAATTGGGAATCATAACGTGTTGCTAGATGCCGCTTATGATTATTGGAAATAAATAGCGATTTATTTTCCATGTCCAACATAGCATAAATCCTCAAAGGGTCACACAAATAGGTTTTGACCATGCGTGCATTATTTATTTGGTTGTATTAATGAATGCAACAATATAATATGTTGACTGATTAATTATGTACTGTTGCGAACCGTCATAATTAATTAATTAAGTCAAACGGATTATATAGAAATAAATTAATGTATATTCTAATCCTTAAATAATTATCAAAGTGTTGATAATTAATTTGTTCAACATGAATTAATTAAAGTAATTAATTTGAGCTAACATGCCTATATTTAAATGGTAAATTAAAAGTCCAACTTGAGAGCAATTAATTGGGCCACTAATTAATTGAATTAGAGGACCAATTAAATAATTGATGGAGCCCATTTAGGTCCATTTTATGGCTTCCCTAGTGATGGCATAGTTGTAAATTAGTTACAAATTTTTGGGAGAGTGGTTGGTCTATACAAAGACCACTTTGGGAGCCAAAACCCTAGCCACCTTGCCATTTGCTCTCTCCCTAATATTTTGGACGAAAATTAAAGGAAAAATTTCAGAATTTTTCCTCTCCACCATTGCTCTCTTAAGCTCATATGTTGAGCACCTCTTGCCTCCATCCAATTAAATAGTTAATTAATGCAAAGAGAAGGAAGTGATTAGGCTTAACCTCTCATCTACTAGCATAGATCGAGGTTTTGGTTAATACCTTGGTGGACTTGAGACCGAGACACGCGTGGTGGTGCGCACAACCTCGACATCGCCGGATTCGAGCCTCCTTGTTGCGATACAAGGAGAGGTAGCTTTCCTAACCTCTCTCTCTTGTGTGTGAATGCTTGGACTAGATCCTTCGAGATCTATGTCGTTTGGATTGCTTATTAAATGGTTAATTAGCACAAAAATTTGAAAACTTAGACTTTCTAACAGTTTTCACATTAACTGGCTTTCTCTTTGTTCCTTAATTGCTTAGATGAGGCTCAAGAGAGGCCACTGGAATACTTTTAAATTTGGATTGACCTCATTTTTTATTTATTATCACATGAGTCAGCAAGAGTTTTGTCAATTATTTGCTTTTATAGCTCTGCCAGATAGGCATCCGTTAAATTGTATTCTATAGATTTGTTTAAGATGTAACATGAGCCACAATTATAGATTTGTTTAAGATGTAACATCCGTCAATTATTTGCTTTTATAGCTTCTGCATCTCTTTTTTTTTTTTATTATTTCATCAATTTGTGTGAAACTTGCTAACTGTTATAGGCCATAGATGGGAAAAAAATAAATTGGGGATACAGATTAATGCCAGGTTGGAAATCAGGGAATGGCGCATTAATTGCTGATCAGGGTACAGTTTTGGTTTTACTTTCTTTTTAATCTTTGGGACCTTTTCTCGTCCCCTTGTTGTACATACTCTTTTCTTTTTAATTTTGCACTTAACTAGGAGCTACTCATTACGTTCTATTTCAAATTTGTATCAATTGTGCAAAATTGGGTGACTTACCAAGCGTAGCAGTAGGCGAGAGAGGAGATCAATTCGGAAAAAAATAAAAAAAAAGATATCGTGACTTACCCAGCGTAGCAGTAGAAGTGTGCGGAGAGGATGACCAAGCTGGTTGGAAGGGGTGCGCATGCGGGAGAGGAGTGAGAAGATTCCAGGATTTTGAAGGAGACGAGACAGATAGAGCGCGTACGGGGGGATAAAAATTTAATCTGGGCTCCAGTGGGGATGGACGGAGCGATAACAAAAATTAAAGACATAACGGAGCGATTTAACTCAGCGCCTCCATCTGTGCCATCTATTTACATCTATGCACGAATCTTGATGCTATCCGATGCCCAGAAACTGAATAGGATAACCCCTCAGTCCTATCCAAAGAACAATAGCCTATCTCTCTCTCTCTCTCTCTCTCTCCCTATATATATATATAGAGATTGGCTAAAATGCTTTGCAAAGCATAGGAGACCTGTACTTTAAACTCCTGGTCCGTTGGATTGTCCCAAGATTTGTGCGATGATCGAAATTGATGGCTCAAATTAGTAGCGCTGGCCGCTCAAATTTGCCCTAATTTCCGCCGTTGTTTTATTGTTTGGATTGCTTAGGAATAAGGAAGAATAACTCTTCCTAGGAAAAAAAGTAGGAAGAGTTATTCCTATGCATCCCAAACAAGTTAGGAATAAGGAGAAGAATAACTTCTTCGTAGGAATAGCTTCTTCCAACAATTATATATACATAATTTCAACAAAATTAGCTAAATACTAATAGCTAAATGAAATTCTGTGTGTTCTTTAATTAGTACTTTATTTAATATTAAAATAATAATTTTTAATAATTTACTTAAATTAATATTAATTTGCTTAAACTACAAATGATAAAAAAACTAATGAGAAATTATTATTAATTATTTTATTATAATAATAATATTATAATACTACAAATTAATTATTTTTAAATATAATTATATTTATTATTATTATTATTATTAAAATAATAATTATTTTGTTTTAAAATATTAAATATTAAATAAATAATTATTATTATTTAAAATATTATTATTTTATTATTATTATTAAAATAATAATTATTATTATTATTTTCTATTATTACTATTATTTTATTATTTATTATTGTTTCTTATTTTATTATTCTAATTATTGACATTATTAATAAATAAACTACAACAATAAAGAAAAGACATTTCTTATTCCTTATTCTTAACTCACCATCCAAATAACATTTCTTCTTCCCGGAATAACACTCTTCCCACTCTTCCCAATGTTTTCGCTCGGAATAGTTCTTCCTTCCTTATTCCTAGCTAATCCAAACGAGCCCTTAGGGTGTGTTTGAATGGAGGCCGGATAAGAATAAGAATAAGAATAAGAATAAAAAATTTTTAGAATCTCGTGCCAATCCTTATTCTTATCCAAATTCCATAATTTTGTTAGTATAAGAATAAGGGCCCAAATTTCTTATTCTTGTGTTGTTCGGGTTGCACAAGAATAAGAAATTTGGAGCTTATTCTTATCCAAACTTTATTCTAAGGCATCAAAACACACCCTTATAGTATTTCAATCCTGCATAAGAAATAGATAATTTCTTTGTTTTGATTCCTATGTCACATGATATCACTGTATAATCCAAGATAGAAATGTATCATTCTTGCAGATTATACATTTTTTTATCTTAGAGATGATCGTCTAGTTTGCATGCATACGATCTAACTCTATTAAGGGACGCCCAACAAATATCATCACTCACTAGGTATAATAATGAGGGACATGCGGTTTTCTTGATGAGCAACTTTTGTTAGAGTTATGTCCTAGGAGCCAATTATTAAATGGCCACTTCTATGGTTTATGTGATTGATGATATTTTATCATTTATTCCTTGATTTATTAATTGACAGATCATTCAGGTTGAGGATCTGAATTGTAGATCTCTGTAGTTCATTTATAATTAAATGACAATAATAAATCTAAAAGGTCCGTAATCTTGATAATTAACAAGGAATATTAATTATCGGATAAGATTAGTATGCAAGTTAAGTGATGATTAAGTTCTACAGATCATAGGTAAGGAGTTGCCAACTTAATTGCATATGTATATGTTATAGAACATAGTACAGGACGCGACCCAGTGAAATAAATATATGGATTGTGTTATGTGTCATTATTTATTTCATTTGAGTTTGATTCTAAGTTTGAGATGGTTCAGCTTTTCCACATGAGGATAGGTTCAATAAATATCGTCTACCGTTGATTCCTGATAAGGGCTGCTATACGGAATTTATTTATGTTCTCTTGAATTGTGCGGGGAAAAGTTGTTCATCAAGAAAACCGTATGTCCCTCATTAATTAACTTAGTGAGCGATGATATCTGTTTGGGCCCCTTGATGGAGATGGATTGTTTGCTAGCAACTGATACAGTCATCTCTAGATCAAGAAACATATAATCTGCAAGAATGACACATTCCTATCTTGGATTATACGATGATATCATGTGACATAAGAATCAGACAAGGAAATACTATTATTTCTTATGCAGGATTAAAAATATTGTAGCAGTACACTATTTATGCGAATTGGGAATCATAACGTGTTGCTAGATACCGCTTATGATTATTGGAAATAAATAGCGATTTATTTTCCATGTCCAACAGAGCATAAATCCTCAAAGGGTCACACAAATAGGTTTTGACCATGCGTGCATTATTTATTTGGTTGTATTAAGGAATGCAACAATATGATATGTTGACTGATTAATTATGTACTGTTGCGAACCGTCATAATTAATTAATTAAGTCAAACGGATTATATAGAAATAAATTAATGCATATTCTAATCCTTAAATAATTATCAAAGTGTTGATAATTAATTTGTTCAACATGAATTAATTAAAGTAATTAATTTGAGCTAACGGGCCTATATTTAAATTGTAAATTAAAGGTCCAACTTGTGAGCAATTAATTGGGCCACTAATTAATTGAATTAGAGGACCAATTAAATAATTAATGGAGCCCATTTAGGCCCATTTTATGGCTGCCCTAGTGATGGCATAGTTGTAAATTAGTTACAAATTTTTGGGAGAGTGGTTGGTCTATAAAAGGACCACTTTGGGAGCCAAAACCCTAGCCACCTTGCCTTTTTCTCTCTCCCTAATATTTTGGACGAAAATTAAAGGAAAAATTTCAGAATTTTTCCTCTCCACCATTGCTCTCTTAAGCTCATGTGTTGAGCACCTCTTGCCTCCATCCAATTAAATAGTTAATTAAGGCAAAGGGAAGGAAGGGATTAGGCTTAACCTCTCATCTACTAGCATAGATCGAGGTTTTGGTTAATACCTTGGTGGACTTGAGGCCGAGACACGCGTGGTGGTGCGCACAACCTCGACTCGACGGATTCGAGCCTTGCGATTACAAGTTCGCAAGAGGTAGCCCTTTTTCCCTCTTTCTCTTGTGTGTTTGGATGGCTTTTGCACTAGATCTCCTTTGCACTTAGTTTAATTAGGATTAATTAAGAGTAATTAGTCTAAAAATTAAATTTGTGCACTTCCTAACAGTGGTATCAGAGCACATGGTCGTGCTTAAGTTATTTTGACACTTAATTAAGAGAAATTGGTTAATTAATGGATTAGTAGAGTTGATGCTATTGCTTGCTGTCTGGAAACAGCAATTTCTGTGTTGTTATGCGTTTTTCGCTATGAAATGTTCTCTGGAAATTTTTTCTGTCAACTAGAAAGTTGTAGATCTGTGGATTGTGGTTCTTTTGGCGTTGGATTCACATTTTTCTGAAATTGTATGGATTTACTGTGAATAAAATGGCAACGGTGCGCAGAACCAGTTTCTGCTTGCACTGTTCTGTTTGAATGGCTTAAAAGATTTATATTTTGAATATAAGTACCAGTGTTCTTTGGCTAGATTTAAAGAGGACTTGAAACACTTTCTGGACATGTATAGAATGTTGCATGGTTCAGATTAATTCGTGGTTTTTCAAGTATGAAAAGAAAGATCTCGTCAGATCTGGTTTATTGAGCAAACTGATTGTTCTAATAAACTGTACCAACTGAGAACTCTTTCTGGAAAATTGTTTGAATAGAGTTGTTTATTTTTTAAGTTAGGATTCCAGGAAAATTAATTTCATAATTTTTCATGGAAGTTTGGTACCTCAACCAGGTCAAACCTTTTCGGTCGATAGTCTGTTCCTGTACAGGTCTAGTCGATTGTTAAGCTTGTAACTTGAATTTCTTAAACAGAACTTAGTGGTTTTCTTTTCATGAATAGTTAGCCAATAGATTAAACAAGTTTTTCTATGTATATTGTATGTATAAAAACTGGATGGAAGGTGATCTTTCAGACCGGATGGTTGAGAAGAAAAACAGAATATCTCAAAACGGTGCGTTCGCGCACTTGTTTCAGATTTGTCTTTTTTTATTCTCTCAGATGGTATATGATCTCTTCCTGAAATTTTGACTGGTATTTACAATCTAGACAAGGAGCTTATATAAATTATTTCATAATTTTTGGAGACCGAAAACTGTGGATTTTGTCGTGTCCCATTAGATACTTTTTTATCAAAGTATTATTTATCTAATTATTCAAACTAGTTGAAAAAGTAATTAGGATACTCCTTGTGCGATCTCCTTTCAGTTTTTTGATGATTGAAAAGTTTTCAAAAGGAATTTAAACAAGTTTGGTTGTTTGAAATTTGAGCATTTATACACGGAAATTGCGAATGGCAAATAATACGCAAAGACACTTGAAAGTCATTAATTATAGACAAAGTACACTAGTGGATAGACTTGTGCTAACTTTGTTTTGTAGGAGGATGTGGGTTTAGTATGGCTCATGATTCAATGCCTTGTGGTTTGTAAATTGAATGCATGTGTGATTGTGTGTAATTAGGCCTTTGGTGCCATTAATTAATTTTGATTAATTTTTGTGTAACTTGTGTGGCTTGCATGCCCCTAAGGTTAGGATGGGAATAGAAATTTACACATGTAATTTTGTTCCTTTATTTTATATAGGATTTAGATCCATATAGAATTTAGTGGGAGGGACAAAGGTTAGATTAGTTTTGCTACATGGAGATGCGGCGAAAACTAATGCAAGCGGGAGCCATACAAACCCACAACAATGCTTGAGATGCTTATTATGTGAATGTTTGTGAATGCTATGAATGTCATAGGATAGGTATGGGTGTATGCTTACACGACCACCAAACAAGAGTCACATAATTGTTTGTCCCAAACGATTGAGCCAAATCACTCTCCTTCTCTCTATCCCCTTCACGCCTTATGTTCGGCCATTGATGCATTCCGCCGACGCGGACATCGTGGTCCACCATAGGTAGTCGGGGTGTAAATCGGATTTGCAAGGAGCAAATAGAGAGGAGTTACTTAACAATGGACCCAAATCGGATTGGACATTGGAGTGAAGTTCGCGACGCGAACCAAGAGTCATAAAGTTGTATGATTGGTTAAGGAGAACCTACCTCATTATTAGTTGCTTTGATGTTGTGCCGACGCCGGCATCATCTCAACGAAAGTGGGGGTCTTGGAAATTCATTACTTTTAGGGACTTATATTAAAGTAGTGAAAGTTTTACTTTATTGGAAATTAAAACAAAACATAAACTAATTGACCTTTAATTTGAAAATTGTTGTAGATGTCTTCCTCGTCTTTTTCGCTACGTTCTCTTTTAGAGAAATAGAAGCTCGCCTTCAACGGTGCCAACTTTCTGGATTGGCACCGGAACCTTAGGCTTGTCCTTAGGTTTGAAAAGAAGGAATATCTCTTGACCACTCCCGTCCCCGCGGCTCCCAAGTCGGATGCCCCTAAAGCGGATCAGGACAAACATGACAAGCACGTCACGGACGACATGGAGATGTCCGTCTTGATTGTCGCTGTCATGGAGTCAGAACTCCAAAAGGAGTTCATGGATAGTGGTCTAGGAGTGTTTGAAATGGTCTCTCGTCTCTCGAACATGTTCCAAACCAAGGCCCGCACCGAAAGGGCTCGTCTCATCAAGGCCGTCGCCAATACTCGATTGGCGGAGGGTCATGAAGTCGGGCCACACGTCATGAAGATGGCGGGGTTGTTTCGGCAGCTTGAAAGGCTTGATACGCCCTTCCCGTCAGGGGCGATTCAAGACTTTATTCTCAACTCTCTCCCTCACAGCTTCACCGGTTTTGTTGTGAACTACCGGATGAATGGCATGGACAAGAGCATGGATGATCTCCAAAACATGCTTGTCGAGACGGAGGAGAGTCTCAAGAAAGAGAAGGGCCCCAAAGATGTTCTTGCGGTGAGTGACAAGAGCAAGAAGAGCAAGAAAAGAAAGACCCGCCGAACTAGAAAGGGCAAAGGCCCGGTGACGCCCCAAGGTCCGGCCAAGGGAGCTCCCGAGGGTTCTAAGAGAAAGAAGAACCCGGCCACTTCCGAGACCGTATGCTATTACTGTAGCAAGACGGGCCATTGGAAGAGGAACTGCCCCAAGTACCTCGTTGACAAGAAGGCGGGAACCGTCCAGCCTTCTACCTCAGGTATATTTGTCATTGAAACCCTTCTCGCTACCTCTAACACAGACTGGATTTTTGACACCGGTTCTTGTGCTCACATTTGTCGAAATGTGCAGGCACTAAAGAGTAGGAGGCGGCTCGAGAAAGGCGAAGTACAACTCCGCGTCGGTAACGGCACGTGTGTCTCCGCTATGGCCGTTGGGAATGTGGATGTAACTTTGCCTTCTGGTTTCATTTTGGAACTCAAAGATGTCTATGTAGTTCCTTGTATCACTCGGAACATTATCTCTATTTCTTGTTTAGACTTGGATGGATTTGGTGTTGTAATAAAGAACAAAAGTTGTACTTTGTTGCGTGATGATGTTTGTTATGGTGTTGCGCATTTATTGAATGGTCTTTATGTGCTTGATTCTAGCGAACATGTTTTGAGTGTTGAACGTGACAGTAGGAAACGTAAGATTTCACATGAAAGTACGACTCTAATGTGGCATTGCCGCTTAGGTCATATCAACGAGAAACGCATTAAGAGATTGCAAACCGTTGGTCTCTTAGATCAATTCGCTTTCGAGCCAATTGACACATGCGAATCATGTTTGATGGGAAAGATGACCAAAGCGCCTTTTCCTAACAAAGGGATTAGGACAAACGACTTGTTAGATCTCATACATACCGATGTGTGTGGACCTATGAGCATTTGTGCACGAGGAGGTTATTCATACTTCATCACTTTCACCGATGATCATAGTAGATACGGGTATATCTACTTGATGCGGCACAAGTCTGAATCCTTTGAAAAGTTCAAGGAGTTCAAGAATGAAGTTGAGAACCAACTCAATCGAAAGATCAAGGTCTTGCGTTCCGATCGAGGTGGAGAGTACTTGAGCCACGAATTTGGTGATTATCTAAAGGAGTGTGGAATCGTTCCACAACTCACTCCACCGGGAACACCACAATGGAATGGTGTATCCGAGAGGAGGAATCGAACTTTGCTAGACATGGTTCGATCGATGATGAGCCAAACCGACTTGCCTAAATCGTTTTGGGGTTTTGCATTAGAAACCGCAGCTTTTACTTTAAACCGTGTTCCGTCAAAGTCCGTTGAGAAGACGCCTTATGAGCTTTGGTTTGGTAGGAAACCAAGCATGCTTTTTCTCAAGATTTGGGGTTGTGAAGCTTATGTGAAAAGGCTAATGAGCGATA
The DNA here is from genome assembly GCA_027562975.1 of Rhynchospora breviuscula. Classification (NCBI taxonomy): domain Eukaryota; kingdom Viridiplantae; phylum Streptophyta; class Magnoliopsida; order Poales; family Cyperaceae; genus Rhynchospora; species Rhynchospora breviuscula. The sequence goes on from CM050400.1 coordinate 51,967,673, forward strand.
AGCTTGGACCCAAATCGGACAAATGTTATTTCGTAGGATACCCTAAGGAAACAAAGGGTTACTACTTCTACAACCGTGTCGAGAACAAGATAGTTGTTGCACGACATGCGGAGTTCTTGGAGAAGGAGTTTCTCTCAAGAAGAAGTAGTGGGAGCAACGTGGTGATTGAAGAAATTCAAGAACCGCAGCAACAAGAGATGCCTCAAGTAGGCAATCTAGTTGTTCCCAATGTGGTGCCAAATGAGGTGGTAGTCGAACCCATTCCACAAGTAGTTGTAGAAGAAGAGGTTCAAGAGCAAGCTCCCTCAATTGAAGACTCAAACATATCGCGAGTCGATGATGTTGAAGTTGCACCCACACTTGAAGTTCAAGAACTAAGTCCGCAAATCGTTGTGGAACAAGTTCAAGAACCTCAAGCGTCTACCCTACGAAGATCGGCAAGGCCAAGTCGTCCACCTATAAGATACTTAGGTTTGCATGACGTTCTCGTCATTGCGAATGACGAACCCTTGACCATAAAGGACATGAAGGAAAAATCCGACTCAAAGGAATGGCTTAAAGCCATGGAATCCGAAATGCAATCCATGTATGAGAACAAGGTATGGACCTTAGTTGACCTTCCCGACGGAGTAAAACCCGTTGAGAACAAATGGATCTTTAAGAGAAAGGTCGACATGGATGGCAACTTGACCATTTACAAAGCACGACTAGTTGCGAAAGGTTACAAGCAAGTTCATGGTATTGACTATGAAGAAACCTTCTCGCCAGTCGTCATGTTCAAGTCAATTCGGATCTTGTTAGCAATTGCCGCATTCTACGACTATGAGATATGGCAAATGGATGTCAAAACTGCCTTCCTAAATGGCAACTTGGAAGAGGATGTGTATATGACACAACCCGAGTGTTTTGTGGATCCAAAGAATGCTAACAAGGTGTGCAAGCTTCAAAGGTCCATTTATGGATTGAAGCAAGCATCAAGGAGTTGGAACAAGCGCTTTGATGAAGAGGTCAAGAAGTTGAACTTCATTCAAAGCGAGAAGGAACCTTGTGTTTACAAGAGGATTAGTGGGAGCGTGGTTGTGTTTCTTGTTCTATATGTTGATGATATACTCTTGATCGGGAATGATATCCCCGAATTGAATGCAGTCAAGGATTCATTGAAGAAGGTGTTCTCAATGAAAGACTTGGGCGAAGCCGCCTACATCCTAGGAATCAAGATCTATCGAGATAGATCAAGAAGGTTGTTAGGCTTGAGCCAAGATGCATATATTGACAAAGTGTTGGAAAAACACAACATGGCTAGTTCCAAGAAGGGTTACTTGCCTATGTCACATGGCATATTCTTGAGCAAGACTCAATGTCCGACGACTGATACAGATAGAAAGTACATGAATCAGTTCAAGTATCCATCTGTGGTCGGTTCGATTATGTATGCCATGCTATGCACTCGCCCCGATGTGGCGCATCCGATTAGTGTGACTAGTCGATACCAAGCTAACCCTGGTATGCCACACTGGACCGCAGTCAAGAATATCCTCAAGTATCTCAAGAGAACAAAGGATAGCATCCTCGTGTATGGTGGAGACCAAGAGCTCGTTGTAAGTGGTTACACCGATGCTAGTTTCCAAACCGATCGAGATGATGCGAAGTCACAGTCCGGCTTCGTATATCTGCTCAATGGTGGGGCCGTGAGTTGGAAGAGTTCCAAACAGGATACCACGGCCGATTCCGTCACCGAAGCAGAATACTTAGCGGCGGGTGAAGCAGCGAAAGAAGGCGTTTGGATCAAGGAATTCTTGACCGAGCTGGAGGTGGTTCCAAGCATCTCAGGTCCAGTGGATCTCTACTGCGACAACACGGGAGCCATAGCTCAGTCCAAGGAGCCTAGGTCTCACCAAAAGACCAAGCACATTCTACGACGATTCCATCTCATCCGTCAGTTTATGAATGACGGGTGGATCAAGGTCAAGAAGGTGGACGGTGCCGCGAACACAGCGGACCCTCTGACAAAGCCTCTATCTCGAGCCGCACATGAGTTGCACGTTGCATCCATGGGGATTAGGCGTATGCCTGAGTGGCTTTGAGTTGTATCTTTTATCTTTTGAGGTTTTAGTATGAGACATGTATATTTTGGATATTACATTGAGTACTATGCACTGGCTAGAAGTCGCTGTTGATTGACTCTAGGCCAAGTGGGAGATTGTTAGAGTTATGTCCTAGGAGCCAATTATTAAATGGCCACTTCTATGGTTTATGTGATTGATGATATTTTATCATTTATTCCTTGATTTATTAATTGACAGATCATTCAGGTTGAGGATCTGAATTGTAGATCTCTGTAGTTCATTTATAATTAAATGACAATAATAAATCTAAAAGGTCCGTAATCTTGATAATTAACAAGGAATATTAATTATCGGATAAGATTAGTATGCAAGTTAAGTGATGATTAAGTTCTACAGATCATAGGTAAGGAGTTGCCAACTTAATTGCATATGTATATGTTATAGAACATAGTACAGGACGCGACCCAGTGAAATAAATATATGGATTGTGTTATGTGTCATTATTTATTTCATTTGAGTTTGATTCTAAGTTTGAGATGGTTCAGCTTTTCCACATGAGGATAGGTTCAATAAATATCGTCTACCGTTGATTCCTGATAAGGGCTGCTATACGGACTTTATTTATGTTCTCTTGAATTGTGCGGGGAAAAGTTGTTCATCAAGAAAACCGTATGTCCCTCATTAATTAACTTAGTGAGCGATGATATCTGTTTGGGCCCCTTGATGGAGATGGATTGTTTGCTAGCAACTGATACAGTCATCTCTAGATCAAGAAACGTATAATCTGCAAGAATGACACATTCCTATCTTGGATTATACGATGATATCATGTGACATAAGAATCAGACAAGGAAATACTATTATTTCTTATGCAGGATTAAAAATATTGTAGCAGTACACTATTTATGCGAATTGGGAATCATAACGTGTTGCTAGATACCGCTTATGATTATTGGAAATAAATAGCGATTTATTTTCCATGTCCAACAGAGCATAAATCCTCAAAGGGTCACACAAATAGGTTTTGACCATGCGTGCATTATTTATTTGGTTGTATTAAGGAATGCAACAATATGATATGTTGACTGATTAATTATGTACTGTTGCGAACCGTCATAATTAATTAATTAAGTCAAACGGATTATATAGAAATAAATTAATGCATATTCTAATCCTTAAATAATTATCAAAGTGTTGATAATTAATTTGTTCAACATGAATTAATTAAAGTAATTAATTTGAGCTAACGGGCCTATATTTAAATTGTAAATTAAAGGTCCAACTTGAGAGCAATTAATTGGGCCACTAATTAATTGAATTAGAGGACCAATTAAATAATTAATGGAGCCCATTTAGGCCCATTTTATGGCTGCCCTAGTGATGGCATAGTTGTAAATTAGTTACAACTTTTTGGGAGAGTGGTTGGTCTATAAAAGGACTACTTTGGGAGCCAAAACCCTAGCCACCTTGCCTTTTTCTCTCTCCCTAATATTTTGGACGAAAATTAAAGGAAAAATTTCAGAATTTTTCCTCTCCACCATTGCTCTCTTAAGCTCATGTGTTGAGCACCTCTTGCCTCCATCCAATTAAATAGTTAATTAAGGCAAAGGGAAGGAAGGGATTAGGCTTAACCTCTCATCTACTAGCATAGATCGAGGTTTTGGTTAATACCTTGGTGGACTTGAGGCCGAGACACGCGTGGTGGTGCGCACAACCTCGACTCGACGGATTCGAGCCTTGCGATTACAAGTTCGCAAGAGGTAGCCCTTTTTCCCTCTTTCTCTTGTGTGTTTGGATGGCTTTTGCACTAGATCTCCTTTGCACTTAGTTTAATTAGGATTAATTAAGAGTAATTAGTCTAAAAATTAAATTTGTGCACTTCCTAACAACTTTTTCCCTCGCAATTCAAGAGAACATAAATAAAGTCCGTATAGCAGCCCTTATCAGGAATCAATGATAGACGATGTTTATAGAACCTATCCTAATGTGGAAAAGTTGAACATCTCAAACTTAGAATCAAACTCATATGAAATAAATAATGACACATAACACAATCCATATATTTATTTCATTGGATCATGTCCTGTACTATGTTCCGATAACATACACATATGCAATTAAGTTGGTAACTCCTTATCTATGATTTGTAGAATTTAATCATCACTTAACTTGCATACTAATCTTATATGATAATTAATGTTCCTTGTTAATTATCAAGATTATGGACAATTTTGATTTATTATTGTCATTCTAATGAATGATGAACAGAGATTTACAATTCAGATCATCAACCTGAATGATCTGTCAATAATAGACTCTGGAAACAAATGATTAAATATCATCAATAACATAAACTAATATTTAAGTCATTAAACTGTTGACTTTTAGGACATAACTCCAACAATCTCTCACTTGGCCTAGAGTCAATCAGTAGTGACTTCTAGCCACTAAAGAATTAAGAACGATGTCATATATCCACATATATACATGTCTCGAACCTCAAAAGAAATAATACGCTTAAAGCAAGTTACTCAAACGTCCATCACGCATGGATGCACAACAGCATCTCGTATACTGCTTAAGGTAGAGGTTATGTTAGAGTGTTCGTTGTGTTCACGAACCTATCCAATTTTGTTTGACCATATATATATATATAGAGTTTTGCTATGGTGAGTTGCAACTCATCAAATGGTCGGTGAGTTGCGATCAAAACTATTAGATATTGTTTAAAATGATCGATCCAAACCGTCCAATATGATCTCCCTATTAAAATCTCCATGCTAACCAAATTTTATATTTTTTTGAGTTTTTTAAGTATTTTTTTCGGATTTTTAAAAACTGCTATTTTTTAACGGTTCAGAACTAATTAGATTAACGATTTTCTAAAATTTCAAAAAAATACTTAAAAATTTCGAAAAATTGTAAAATTTGGTCTGCATGGACATTTTAATAGGGAGATCATATTAGACGGTTTGGATCGGTCATTTTGAACTATATTTAGGAGTTTTGGTCGCAACTCACCGACCCTTTGGTGAGTTGCAACTCACCATAGCAAAACTCTATATATATATATATATATATATATATACACACACACACACACACTTCTATATATATGTTCTTGATCATCATCATATGAGATCAAGTGACATTGTCATAGATCATATTTGATTCTCCAATATGATATTGGATTCTTTAGGACTAAGTTATGGTTCGAAATGCATAGAACCATATTAGTTCGACTAAGAACTCGATCCAAATAAACCTCTTTCATTGCTTTACAAGCTGCTATGTATTTTGTTTTGGTGACGGAAACAATTGTAATATCTTTTTTAGAACACATTCTAAACTTACAACACCACCTTTAAGTAAAATATGTAACTCATTTGTGATTATATCAATATTTTGAAATTTAGTGTTGAATTAAACATTTAACTCTCGATTTGCCGATTTGCAAAACAACACCAAATCTCTCAACTAACCATTCAATCTAGTGATTTGTTAGTGATGTATTTGAAGAATAAATTGAGCAAGTCTAGCACAAGTGCAGAAGACTACTGGAGTTTATTTAGAACGTCCGAGTTAGTTAAAGGTTGTATTTCTAAACTAATCTCCTCAAATTTCTAAATTTAAATGCTCAAAATTCAATTGTAGCGTTATACAACACTTCATAACGTTATACAACGTTACAGAACTCCTCCTAATATACCCCGTTGTAAAAACAGTTTTCATGCGTTACACAACGCTTCATTCAGTTGTGTAACGTTTGGTCAAACGTTGTGTAACGATTGAATGCGTTGCACAACGTGTTGACCAAGTCAGCTGAAACTTAGCTTCTTTCAACATCGCATTGTGTAACGCTTTCTGGCGTTACATAACGGATCAAAATCAAGCGTTACAAGACGGAGGTTCAGATTTTTTTAACGCTTTGGTTTTGGTCATTTTGAGGGAATTCTGGCCTATGTCGTGTAACGTTATATTCCGTCACACAACGCTTTGTTTTTAAAACGTTGCCTAACGCTTCCTAGCGTTGTGTAACTTCTCTGACAACTTTTTGAACGTTGGAGTCTACTATTCATTGCGTTGTACAACGTTTATAAACGTTATACAACGCTTCTAACATCCTCCAACGTTATTATCGAATTTTGTTTTATTTAACGGCTATTTTCAAGCGTTGTGTAACGTTTCAGAGCGTTATGTAACGTTTTGTACATAATTTGACTAGTTTAGAGTTCTTGGCGCCCTCTATATATATCAGACCCTTTTGGGCTATTTAAACTGATTGAAAACCTTGCTAAATACCTGTTATTGAGCTCTAAACCCCTGAGACTATTCCTCTCTCCTATTTAAGCATTTTCTTAGACAATTTGTTGAAATTAGAGTGCATCAACCAAACTCATAGTTTGATTAGCTAGATTATTGAGCGTTTTGGTTGAGAGCCTTAATCCCTTGTGCTATTTGGTGATTAGTTAGAGGTTAGGCCGATCTGCCTCGATTCCTTGTGACGAGGTGATTCGGTTCGCAATTATAGATCCGTTCGGTTAGAATAGAACGGAGCGCTTCCGATTTGTGGTCGCGAAACTCCCGGAGACGTACGAATAAGGCTAGCTTCATCTAGCGGGTCGGAACTCCGTAATCAATCGCTTGTCATCTCTCTCTCTCTATTTACTTTACTTTTGACTTGTGTGTTTGATTATTTGTGTGTGTGAACCAACTTGAATTGTTTGTTTGTTTATTTCCGTAAATTTGTCCAAACCGGTTTAGGATTTGAATTTGTGCCTATTCATCCCCTCTAGGCCTTTATTTAGGGACAACACTTAGTATCAGTGTAACAACTTACACGATGGGGCATGTGCATATGTGTCTCTATTGTATCCACCTTTAAGTAAAATATGTGCTCATTTGTGATTATATCATTGACTATTGTCCAAATGTGTCTCTATTATATTCATTTGATAACTGTTTATCACGCTCCTTAGATACTACACATCGGGGTAAGTGCATAAGTGTGGCTCTCATAATGAAACTCATAATGAAATAATACTTTAACTGTTTCATGCACTTCTTCTCGAATTGAGTTACAATAAACCGAGTCAATCTCAAGTCTTATACCATATGACGTGGTTAGACATCATTTTTTGGAGTTCACCATAATGTGTTACTAGAACATTTCATCATTACATACACATTAATTCAAATCTAACATCCACCATAATCTATGTCCATAGATTTTGTTTCCTAGAATTTAAGTGATCTTGCCCAAGTTCTCAATTGAGAAAACATTCTTCAATAAGATCTTGACAATATTCATTTCCTTGATGTTATTCTCAATTAATATCTTGTCATCTTTTACAATATAAGTAACACAATCATGCTCCCACTGAATATCTTGTCTATACAAGATGTTTTTGACGAAGTTCAACTCCTTGACTTTCTTGTCAGAATATTTATTCCACTTTTCACAATACTTGCTTCAATCCATTAATAGATACTTGAAGTATGTATATGTTTCTAGCAATATATCAAACATAATCCTTGGTTTGTATCATATACACAACATCTTCCTTCATTTATTCGAAGAAGGTGGTTTTGATGTTCCTTTCCATATATCAATATATACGAAATATAATTGTTGCTAGAACGATCTTTATTGACTTATACATAGCTACAAACAATAAGCCGTGCTTAGTATATAGTCAACTCGTCATCGACTTAGACATAGCTACAAGCGCGAAGCTGTGCTTTGTACATAGTCAAATTGCCGTCCATATCAATCTTTCTTTTAAAGATCTAAATATTCTTGATGGATTGCTCCTTCATGAACATCAATCAAGGTCTATACCTTGTTGTTATACATGAATTGCATTTAAAGACCGCATGGATTTAAACCATACTTGTGAAATCGGGTGCTTCCATCACTTCTTTATTTATCAACGGGTTCTCATATGTCAAGTACGAGAATGTTGTGAATCCTATATACCTTTCAGTTTAGACATCACTATCGTTGACCTTTTGTAGGATTGGTGCTCTAGATTCATGAACTACTTTTACAATGACTCGTAGAATAATTTCTTGATTCTCAAATATTTTATGAGTTTCTCAAACATCATCAACTCGTGAGATGGTTGAGTCCTCATCGAAAGGAGCGCACTCTTTAAACTTCTTCCTTTCACAACGACTTGTGAATGAAGTTCCGCTCAACTCCCACTAGCACCATGTATGGAGTAACAAGTTTCCCATAAAAGGTACTTCTTGTAATGACGCATAAACTCATTTAATGCTCACTTTACTCCCACCACTTTTTCTTGAGAATATCATTCTCCAAGACTACGTCATGATAAGCAACAATTATTTTGTTCTTATTATGTTCGTAGAAGTAGTACTTTTCAGTTAGTATAAGATATCCTACAAACTATCTATTGTCCAATTTAAGTTCGAGCTTATCAATCAACAAACTTTGAAATAAACTTCTTAACACCAAATCTTGAAAAATAACGTACTTAGAAATCAAATCTCGTAAGATATCTTTCTCAATAAACTTCGATGGAATATTATTTAGTGTAAACAATATTGTCCTCGAACATAAATTCATGATACGAGTCGAATAAGTCAATTTGATTTATTATCGATCGAACTATATCAAATAATGTTCGATGCTTCCATTTTTGGACATATCATTATAATGTTTTTTATGGAGTGAGTTGTGAAACGACTTTCACACTTTTTAGGTAACATATTAAACCATATGACTTGACTATTTGCCATGATCAATTGTAAGACTTTTCATTTCCTTGAATGGTCTATCAATTTCACTCTTAAACTCATTTGAACTAGTCAAAAGGTTCATACTTATACCTTATGAAATAGATATGTTAATATTGTGTGGTCTTTTTCGTCATCCCTCGAAGAATAAAAGAATTTCCTCGAGAAATTAGAATATGCCTTAGATTCACCCCCCTTAAGGTTCGATCTCTGCGCTGAGTATCTCTTGACGACAAGAGAACCAGAACAAGAGTCGCTTCTTACGAGGGTTTATTAATTTTGCGGGTCATTTCTTTCCAATAGGCGCAAGTCCCTATTGTTAATTACCCCGTAGTTGCCTACGGGAATCTCTGATTAAGGGATCTAAAGAATTGTATGTAATAGACTAGGAAAATCGTCTCTAAATGATTTTGTATTTATATAGAAATTTATTCTTTTGGTTTAAATCGGACTCAATTGATGGTACCAGACCTAATTGACGGGACTCAATTGAGGACGCTTGAATAATTTTAGATTTTTATTTGAAATGGATTTGTTTTTTTTTTATGTCGGGGTGTAGTTTTCGGTCTTGAAGCTATTTTGGGCCTTTGTAGGATTTAGATTCGGATTTTGAGTTTATCAAGGCTATTTTGGGCCATTTGGATTGGGATTTGGTTAGGTTGTTTAAGGATATTTTGGGCCTTTATAGAATTTTGATTTGATTTGAGTTTCTCGGGACTATTTTGGGTCACTTGTGAGAAAGGGTTTCCGGGACTATTTTGGGTCGCTTGTGGAAATTTGAGTTTTGACATTCCTTGGGACCATTTTGGGTCGCTTGTAAGGATTGGTTTCCGGGACTATTTTGGGTCGCTTGGTTTTGAGTTTTCGGGGCTATTTTGGGCCACTTGTGAAAATTTGAGTTTTGACAATCCTTGGGACTATTTTGGGTTGCTTGTAAGGATTGGTTTCCGGGACTATTTTGGGTCACTTATGGAAACAAAGTTTTGAGTTCTCGGGGCTATTTTGGGCCACTTGTGAGAGGCGAGGTTTGAGTTTCAGTTCTTGAATTTGAGTTTGATTTTAGGTTTCTTACTTTTGATCTTTTCATATTTAGGTTTTCATTTCTAGATTTGTGGCAAAGGCTTTGGTTTCTGGATTTAAGTTTGGTTTTGAGTTTGGATTTAGAGATTTTCAAGGTTTTAGGTTTCTAGCTTTCATAATTTGGTTTTAGGACTAAGGCCTTGATTATTTTGGATTTAGGTCTAAAGGACTAGGCTTGGATTTTGATTTTGAGGTTTTAGGATTTGACTTTTTGGCTTGAGCTCCAGGGTTTTCAGTATTTTGTTTTTTGTTTCAGTTTCATATTTTTCTAGGATTTGGCTTTTGGTTTGAGTTTCAGGGTTTTCGGCTTTTGAATTTGAACTTCAAAGTTTATGTCTTTTGGGCTTGAGTTTCATGGTTTTTTGGATTTTGAGTTTGAGTTTCAGGATTTCTGGCTTTTGGACTCGCTTGAAATTGATCTTGATTTGCTGAAAAGCTTTCTTTTCTCTAGTGAAGAGGTTTTGGTTTTGGTTTTGGGATTCGTGTTTTGACTTTTAAATTTCTGAAGTTCATCTTTGGGTTTTACCATTGTCACAGTTTCATTTTTATTTTTATTTTTAATTTAAGACTTTTGGAATTTTTTTTATATTTCTAATTATGTTTATATTTTAAAATGCTTGATATTTAACACATACCTTTTTGAAATTGTTTTCATTTTCGAAATTACCTCAATTTGATTTTTGAAAATTTATTGGAAGAGTTTTAATGAGTTTTGACATCATTTTGGAATTTTATAAAATTATTTAACATTATTTTAGCATTTTTAACATTTGTTTACTATTGGGAATTCTTCAAAAATATAAAAGATTAATAATTTACCAAATTTTTATATCAAAGTATCAGTGAATTTGGTTTATTTAGATTTCTGAAAGTTTTTGGATATTTTAGTTGAATTTTATGAATTTTCTACTATCATTTTAGAATTTTTATGAAATTCATTTAACCTTGAAAATATTTCAAAAAAAGAAAAGACCCTTAAATTGACAGATTTTAATATCAAAACATGAGTGAATTTGGTTTGTTTAGATTTTTAGAAATTTTTGGATATTTTATTTGAATTTTTCTGAGTTTTCTACTACTTTTAATGAATTTTTGAATTTTCTGCTGATTTGGAATTCCCTGGTTGGTCCACGTGTACACAGAGGGCTGAGGTGGCTGCTGACTTGGCCTGACTGGGTTTGCTGACGAGGCTGCTAACGTGGCTTATTTTTATTTATTTATTTATTATTTATTTTATTTATTTATTTATTTATTATTATTATTTTTAAAGCTCAATAGTTTGGTGTGACGAGTCAGGGCTGCGTCCGTGACCCGCCACACGTGAGTCGACCACAGAGGATGACACGACCCGCGGGTTTAGACCCGTCTCCTCCGACAAGAAATGGAATCAGTCGAGGCTAGGTTCTATGGAATCACGAGATTGAGGAGAACATATTTATGCAATCAATTGGAGTTGTTGAGGCTTGAACTTCCTTGCAACACCTGAGGATCTCTGGGCCGCCATTAATGGCATTTAGAACTTCCCAGCCATCGTTTTCTGCCAGCTACAGGTTGTACGCACTCATGGAGGTGCCGTGAGGACTACAGTGTGTTCAAATTTCCATGGGGAGACTTGGAAGAAGGTTCTTTTGACTGAGGCAATTCGGCTTGAGTTTGAGCCGAAATGAAGCTCTGCTGTGGGGCCCACACGACCATCTTCTCATGCCAGTAACTATTTGAATGGATTCAGGAGGTCAAATATACCATTTCCATGTATTTATTTCAACTTGAATCACCATGGTTGGGTTCGAGAGGCACTAGGGCAGAAGAGGCACTTTTTAAACATTTTCATTCAATTTGAATTTTGCATGTGAGTTGATTTGCAGCAACAAGGTTTGATTTGACGTCCAATTCAAGTCCATTTGAACTTGTTTTAGATGTTTAAACTTTCCAGGGTGTGAGAGTAAGTCACTTAGCATATTTCCCAATTTTCAGTTTTCATTTTTTTTTAGGTGATTTTGCTACTGTCTTGGTGAAGTTTTTGTTTGAGTTGCTCAATTGCTGAAAAGTGAGTTATAGAAGTCATAATACATTGTAAGAAGTGTATCTCAACAGTCCAGAGCCTTTTTTGATATATTATTATTATTATTATTATATTATATATATATATATATATATATATTTTTTAAAATTGATATACTTTTCTGTCCCTATTGGAAATAAAGGAGGAAACACCTTTTTGCTTGTTTAGAAATTCTGAGAATTAGTACAAATGTTCTTTAATATGTTTGCAAACTTTTCATACATGCACTTTTGCAGAGAGGTCCAAAGTTTTGAAAAAATATCAATTTACTTAAGTAATGTCTTGGCAGCCCTTTACTAATACATATAAAATCACAGAAATTTCCAAAAATAGAAATTGTTCTTCCCTGCTATCCAGTGAGTCTTGTACCTGCTGTCCATGTATATTTTCATGTTTTTATGCAAATAAAACCCTAACTTTTACCTATTTTTCCTTGTTGGCCAGATCTGGGCATATATGCATTTTTTTATCTTATGAAAATGTAAAGTGTTAGAAAGTGCACAAATTTTAATTTTGAAGCTAATTACACTTAATTAACCACAAACAAGTGCGAGGATCTAGTGCAAAAATCAATTGACACAAGAGAAAGGGTTTGGATTTGTACCTCCCGCGAAATCGCATCCGCGGGGCTCGATCCAATGGCGTAGGAGTCGGTGGAGTGCTCTCCTTGCGCCTCCACCATGGTTGACGGCCGCCTCGAGTCCACCTAGAGATTAACCAATATCTAAATCGATTCGTGCTAGCGATTTGATTAGAACGAAGCTAATCCTAAGGTATTCTCTCTTCTTCCTTAATTAACTATTTAATAGGTGGAGAGAATATGCTCAACCCATGAGCAAATGGAGAGAGAGAGAGAGAGGTGAGGCCGGCGGCCAAAGAGGGAGGGGAAGGGTGGCGGCTAGGGTTAGGGAAGAGAGAAGCCTCAATTTTGTATCTATACATCTCTATATATAGTGCACAATCCCTACCTACCACCAACCATCTATTTACAAGAATGCCATCCCACCTACCTCTTGTGGCTGGCCATTAATGGGCTCAAATGGGCCTCTCAACTCTATTAATTAAGCCTCTAATTCACATAATTAGATGCTACTCCAAATGCTCTTCAATTGGGCTATATATTTAATACATACATATTGGCCCAATAAATTAATATAACTATTTATATTAAATTGTGTTGAGCTAAACTAATTATTAACTAATTAATAATTATTCTAGGATTAGCTAATGCATTAATTTATTTCCATATGATCCATTTGACTTAATTAATTATAACGGTATATAATTAATCAATCAACTTATCATATTTCCGCAATACGCACTGTTGCGAATAAATAAATAAATAATGCACTGTCTTGGTCAAAACTCTATTTTGTGTGACCCTTTGAGGATTTATGCTAAGTTGGACATGGGATTAAATCGTTATTTAATTCCAATAATCATAAGCGGTATCTAGCAACACGTTATGATTCCCAATTCGCATAAATAGTGTACTGCTACAGTATTTAAATTCTGCATAAGAGAATAAAAGTATTTCCCTATTTTGATTCTTATGTCTCACGATATCATCGTATAATCCAAGATTGGAACGTGTCATTCTTGCAGATTATACGTTTCTTGATCTAGAGATAATTGTATAAAGTTGCATGCAAACAATCTATCTCCATCAAGGGGCCCAAACAGATATCGTCACTCACTAAGCGAATTAATGAGGGACATACGGTTTTCTTGATGATTAGCTTTTCCCCGCACAATTCAAGAGAACATAAATAAAGTCTGTATAGCAGCCCTTATCAGGAATCAACGGTAGACGATATTTATTGAACCTATCCTCATGTGGAAAAGATAAACATCTCAAACTTAGAACCAAAATCATAACGAAATAAATAATGACACATAACACAATCCATACATTTATTTCGTTGGGTCAAGTCCTGTGCTATGTTCCATAACATACACATATGCAATTAAGTTGGCAACTCTTTACCTATGATTTGTAGAACTTAATCATCACTTAACTTGCATACTAATCTTATAAGATAATTAATGTTCCTTGTTAATTATCAAGATTATGGACCATTTAGATTTATTATTGTCATTCTAAAGAATGATCCACAGAGATCCACAATTCAGATCCTCAACCTGAATGATCTGTCAATAATAAACCTAGGAACAGATGATAAAATATCATCCATAACATAAACTAATATTTAAGTCATTAAATCATTGACTTCTAGGACATAACTCCAACAATCTCCCACTTGGCCTAGAGTCAATCAATAGTGACTTCTAGCCAACGAAGAATTGAGAACGATGTTATATATCTGCATATATACTTGTCTCGGACCTCAAAAGAAATAATACACTTAAAGCAAGTTACTCATACGTCCACCACGTATGGATGCACATTTTGCATCCCGTATATCGCTTAAGGCAGAGGTCATGTTAGAGTGTTCGCTGTGTTCGCGAACCTATCCACTTTTGTTTGACCCTATATACGTATACTCCTATATATATTCTTGATCATCATCATATGATATCAAGTGATATCGTTATAGATCATACTTGAATCTCCAACAAAGGGTTCTTTAGTATTAAGCTACGGTTCGAGATGCAATAGAACCATATTAGCTTGACTAAGAACTCGATTCAAATAAACTTCTTTTATTGCTTCACAAGTTGCTATGAATTTTGCTTTGGTGACGGAAACGGTTGTAATATTCCATTTAGAACACCTTCTAAACTTACAACACCACCTTTGAGCTAAATATGTAGCTCACTTGTGATTATATCAATCTTTTGAAAAACTAGTATCAATGTAATCAATTTACACGAACTATCTTTCATCTTAAGAGATGGAACATTATATCACTCTTTCTCATAAGGTACTCGAGGATATCCTTGACTATTGTCCAAATGTGTCTCTCTTGTATCCATTTGACAACTGTTTGTCATATCCTTTGGATACTACACATCGAGGCATATGCATAAATATGGCGTACAAAATGAAACTCATAACGAAAGAATGCTTGAACTGTTTCATGCACTTTCTCGAATTGAGTTACAATAAACCGAGTTAAATACTCAAGTCATGCCTTGTGACGTAGTTAGACATCCTATCTTGGAGTGTAACTTTCGTGTTTCTCGAACACTTCGTCGTTATATGCACATTAGCTCAAACCTAACATCCATCATAATCTATCACCATAGATTTTGTTTCCTTGGATTTAGGCGATTTCTCCCTAGTTCTCTATTGAGAAAACATTCTCCAATGAGATCTTGACAACATTCATTTTCTTAATGTTATTCCCAATTAATATCTTATTACCTTGTACAATACAAGTAACACAATCATGCTCCCACTGAATATCTTGTCTATACAAGACGCTTTTGACGAAGTTCAACTCCTTGACTTCCTTGTCAAAATGTTTATTCCATTTTTCACAATACTTACTTTAATCCATTAATGGATACTTGAAGTGTGTATATATTTCTAGCACAAAAACAAAACCTTGGTTTGCATCATATACATAACATCTTCTTTCATTCATTCGAATAAGGCGGTTTTGATGTTCCTTTCCATATATCAATATATACGAAATATAACTGTTGCTAGAACGATCTTTATTGACTTATACATAGCTATAAGCAATAAGCCGTGCTTAGTATATAGTCAACTCGTCATCGACTTAGACATAGCTACAAGCGCGAAGCTGTACTTTGTACTTAGTCAACTTGCCGTCCATGTCAATCTTTCCATTAAAGATCTAAACGTTCTTGATGGATTGGTCATTCTTGAACATCAACCAAGGTCTATACCTTGTTGTTATACATGGATTGCATTTAAAGACCGTATGGATTTAAACCATACATGTGGAATCATATATTTCCATCGTTTCCTTATTTCTCAACGGATTCTCATATGACAAGTACGAGAATGTCGTGAAGTCTATGCATCAAACGGCTTAGGCAATCAACTCGCGTTGACTTTTGTAGGATTGGTACTTAAGGTTCATGAACTATTTCTACAACGATTTGTAGAATAAATTCTTGACTCCTTATATTCCATGAGTGTCTCGAACATCATCAACTCGTGAAATGGTTGAGTCCTCATTAGAAGGAGCGTACTATTAAACTTCTTCCTTTCACTACGGCTTGTGATTGAAGTTCCGCTCAACTCCCACTAAGCACCATGCATGGAGTAACAAGTTTTCTATAAGAATACTTCTTGTAGTGACGCACAAACTATTTTAATGCTCACTTTACTCCCACTACTTCTTCTTGAGAATATTATTCTCTAAGACTACGTTATGATTAGCAACAACTATTTTGTTCTTATCATGTTCGTGGAAGTAGTGTCTTTTCGACTTAAGGTATCCTACAAAATATAGAGTGTCTTATTTGGTTCAAGCTTATAAGTCAACAAATCTTGAAATAAGCTTCTTAACACCAAATTTTGAGAACCAATATTGTTAGAGATCAAAATCTCGTAAAATATCTTTCTCAATAGACTTCGATGGAACATTATTCAGTGTAAACAATACTGTTCTCAAACATAACTTCCTAATACGAGTCGAATAAGTCAATTTGATTTATTACCGGTCGAACTATACTAAATATTGTTCGATACCTCCATTCTTGGACATATTATTCCTCATGGAGCGAGTTGTGAAACTACTTTCATACTCTTTAGATAATATTTCAAATCATACGACTTAACTATTTACCATGATTAATTGTAAGACTTTTTCTCTTCCTTGAACGGTCTTTTAACTTCACTCTTGAACTCCTTTGAACTAGTCAAAAGGTTCATACTTATACCTTATCAAATAGATATGTTAATATCTACAATGATCGTTGGTCAAGTAATAAAGTATAAACAACCTTTTATTTCACAAGTACTTATAGATCTATATACATCGATATGTATAAGTCCTAATCAAGTCACTTGTCCTTAAACCTTTGTAGGTCAAAGGCGCTTTTGTCAATTAACAAACATGATTCGCATATAACAATTGATGAGAAATCGAATTGAACTACGAGCTCTACGTTACGTAGACTCTCATAATGCGATTCTCGTTTATTTATGACTAAGCGGCTATTACACATAAAAGTCAAACACTTTAAGTCAAGTCTTACGCATCCTATTTGTCATTCAAAACATGTTTATCTATTTCAAGCAAATTCGATCAAGATGCATGAAATCATATAAACATATCCATAATAAAATAACATAATCGTCCATCATCAAATATGAAATGGAGATAATATTTTGAGAGGTTAGGATTAAGGTATGTAAACTTCAATTCTTAAACAAACTCTTAATAAAGATAACTCTACGTATCCAATGGTAATGACTTAGACGAACAAGTCATTTCCTATACGGAGTTTGCTTTACATCTCTCGAAGTGTCTCTTAATCTTCATTGCCAACACATTTCGTTAAATGCGAGCTTATGAACTAGTATCAAGTTACTAGTGTGAATTAGAGATAATGAGATAATTTGAACGACAAATACACCTTTAGGATTAGAACATTACAATCATGGTATTTCGAACAACCTTTCAAATGCCTCCCATAAACGGCAAATGAAACAACTCATGTGACACATAGTCACAATTGAGGGTCTCGAAATGTCAACTCAAACCTTGGTGAAGTATTTCTTGAATACTTAACCAATTACCTATTTTCATCAACAAGTGTGAAAAAGGTAACATTATATCCTTTATAATTTCAAAGAGATCGTATGACAATATCAACAATCCTTGACATTGGAGATCGTAATATCTCTAGTTGTCAATTAGCTACTTAAATCTTTCGATTTGTAAGCTAACGAAACATTCATATATCTTCTTATAAAAGAAGAATCTCTTGGTCAACTCATGCCCTTCATACTCGATCGTAAATGATGGAGTCAATATCTACTTTCTCCAAGAACGCCTTCTTGAGTAAGTGGATAAGAGCGTAGGAGTTAAATTCTAGTCCATATGAATTCGTTAATTCAAAGGTCTAGAAATTTCAAATGAGGATATTAGCCATACGCTTTATTGAATAACTTTTCACCAAAAGTCAATCAATCATCGCGATGCTACGTTCGGATAGTTTGAGGAAAGTTTTGGAAATTGATATACTTAAGCTTCTCTTCATTTTTAAAGATTGATCGCAACAAAATTAACAATTTTAACATCTATAACAAAATCAATTTAAGGTCATATAGTTTATGTAATGTTTTGCTTATAATAATAAACAAAACTCCCACTACATTTATTTAATGTCCCTAATGTAGTTGGTTTTCCAAGATCCCGGTTTTCATCAAGTAGAGCCTGCTATGGCACGTCATCCTACTTAATTAGACAAGGTAGGTTCTCCAACCAATCATATCGACCATATGATTCTTAGTTTGTGAATATCTAAATATATTTACAAACTTCGCCCCGATGTCCAATCCGATTAGAGTCCATCGATAAGTAACCTCTCTCTATTTGCTCCTAGTAAATCCGATTTACACCCCGACTTCGAGGGTTAACCAAAAGACGTCCCGCGTCGGCGAGAAAGCGTCATTTGACACCGAACGACGTGAAGGGGATAGAGAGAAGGAGGGCGGTCGACTTAATCAAATTAATGGGACAAACAATTATGTGACTCTTGTTTGGTGGTCGTGTAAACATACACCCATACCTATCCTATGACATTCATAGCATCCACAAACATTCACATAATAAAGCATCTCAAGTATTGTTGTGGGTTTGTATGGCTCCCGCTTGCATTAGTTTTCGCCGCATCTCCATGTAGCAAAACTAATCTAATCTTTGTCCCTCCCACTAAATTCTATATGGATCTAAATCCTATATAAAATAAAGGAACAAAATTACATGTGTAAATTTCTACTCCCATCCTAACCTTAGGGGCATGCAAGCCACACAAGTTACACAAAAATTAATCAAAATTAATTAATGGCACCAAAGGCCTTATTACACGCAATCACACATGCATTCAATTTACAAACCACAAGGCATTGAATCATGAGCCATACTAAACCCACATCCTCCTACAAAACAAAGTTAGCACAAGTCTATCCACTAGTGTAATTTGTTTATAATTAATGACTTTCAAGTGTCTTTGCGTATTATTTGCCATTCGCAATTTTCGTGTGTAAATGCTCAAATTTCAAACAACCAAACTTGTTTAAATTCCTTTTGAAAACTTTTCAATCATCAAAAAACTGAAAGGAGATCACACAAGGAGTATCCTAATTACTTTTTCAACTAGTTTGAATAATTAGTAAATAATACTTTGATAAAAAAAGTATCTAATGGGACACGACAAAATCCACAGTTTTCGGTCTCCAAAAATTATGAAATAATTTATATAAGCTCCTTGTCTAGATTGTAATTACCAGTCAAAATTTCAGGAAGAGATCATAAACCATCTGAGAGAATAAAAAAAGACAAATCTGAAACAAGTGCGCGAAAACACCGTTTTGAGATATTCTGTTTTTCTTCTCAACCATCCGGTCTGAAAGATCACCTTCCATCCAGTTTTTATACATACAATATACATAGAAAAACTTTCTTAATCTATTGGCTAACTATTCATGAAAAGAAAAATACTAAGTTCAGTTTAAGAAATTCAAGTTACAAGCTTAACAATCGACTAGACCTGTACTGGAACAGACTGTCGACCGAAAAGGTTTGACCTGGTTGAGGTACCAAACTTCCATGAAAAATTATGAAATTAATTTTCCTGGAATCCTAACTTAAAAGTAAACAACTCTATTTAAACAATTTTCCAGAAAGAGTTCTCAGTTGGTACAGTTTATTAGAACAATCAGTTTGTTCAATAAACCAGATCTGACGAGATCTTTCTTTTCATACTTGAAAACCCACGAATTAATCTGAACCATGCAACATCCTATACATGTCCAGAAAGAGTTTCAAGTCCTCTTTAAATCTAGCCAAAGAACACTGGTACTTATATTCAAAATATAAATCTTTTAAGCCATTCAAACAGAACAGTGCAAGCAGAAACTGGTTCTGCGCACCGTTGCCATTTTATTCACAGTAAATCCATACAATTTCAGAAAAATGTGAATCCAACGCCAAAAGAACCACAATCCACAGATCTACAACTTTCTAGTTGACAGAAAAAATTTTCAGAGAACATTTCATAGCGAAAAATGCAAAACAACACAGAAATTGCTGTTTCCAGACAGCAAGCAATAGCATCAACTCTACTAATCCATTAATTAGCCAATTTCTCTTAATTAAGTGTCAAATTAACTTAAGCACGACCATGTGCTCTGATACCACTGTTAGAAAGTGCACAAATTTTAATTTTGAAGCTAATTACACTTAATTAACCACAAACAAGTGCGAGGATCTAGTGCAAAAATCAATTGACACAAGAGAAAGGGTTTGGATTTGTACCTCCCGCGAAATCGCATCCGCGGGGCTCGATCCAATGGCGTAGGAGTCGGTGGAGTGCTCTCCTTGCGCCTCCACCATGGTTGACGGCCGCCTCGAGTCCACCTAGAGATTAACCAATATCTAAATCGATTCGTGCTAGCGATTTGATTAGAACGAAGCTAATCCTAAGGTATTCTCTCTTCTTCCTTAATTAACTATTTAATAGGTGGAGAGAATATGCTCAACCCATGAGCAAATGGAGAGAGAGAGAGAGGTGAGGCCGGCGGCCAAAGAGGGAGGGGAAGGGTGGCGGCTAGGGTTAGGGAAGAGAGAAGCCTCAATTTTGTATCTATACATCTCTATATATAGTGCACAATCCCTACCTACCACCAACCATCTATTTACAAGAATGTCATCCCACATACCTCTTGTGGCTGGCCATTAATGGGCTCAAATGGGCCTCTCAACTCTATTAATTAAGCCTCTAATTCACATAATTAGATGCTACTCCAAATGCTCTTCAATTGGGCTATATATTTAATACATACATATTGGCCCAATAAATTAATATAACTATTTATATTAAATTGTGTTGAGCTAAACTAATTATTAACTAATTAATAATTATTCTAGGATTAGCTAATGCATTAATTTATTTCCATATGATCCATTTGACTTAATTAATTATAACGGTATATAATTAATCAATCAACTTATCATATTTCCGCAATACGCACTGTTGCGAATAAATAAATAAATAATGCACTGTCTTGGTCAAAACTCTATTTTGTGTGACCCTTTGAGGATTTATGCTAAGTTGGACATGGGATTAAATCGTTATTTAATTCCAATAATCATAAGCGGTATCTAGCAACACGTTATGATTCCCAATTCGCATAAATAGTGTACTGCTACAGTATTTAAATTCTGCATAAGAGAATAAAAGTATTTCCCTATTTTGATTCTTATGTCTCACGATATCATCGTATAATCCAAGATTGGAACGTGTCATTCTTGCAGATTATACGTTTCTTGATCTAGAGATAATTGTATAAAGTTGCATGCAAACAATCTATCTCCATCAAGGGGCCCAAACAGATATCGTCACTCACTAAGCGAATTAATGAGGGACATACGGTTTTCTTGATGATTAGCTTTTCCCCGCACAATTCAAGAGAACATAAATAAAGTCCGTATAGCAGCCCTTATCAGGAATCAACGGTAGACGATATTTATTGAACCTATCCTCATGTGGAAAAGATAAACATCTCAAACTTAGAACCAAAATCATAACGAAATAAATAATGACACATAACACAATCCATACATTTATTTCGTTGGGTCAAGTCCTGTGCTATGTTCCATAACATACACATATGCAATTAAGTTGGCAACTCTTTACCTATGATTTGTAGAACTTAATCATCACTTAACTTGCATACTAATCTTATAAGATAATTAATGTTCCTTGTTAATTATCAAGATTATGGACCATTTAGATTTATTATTGTCATTCTAAAGAATGATCCACAGAGATCCACAATTCAGATCCTCAACCTGAATGATCTGTCAATAATAAACCTAGGAACAGATGATAAAATATCATCCATAACATAAACTAATATTTAAGTCATTAAATCATTGACTTCTAGGACATAACTCCAACATAAAGTTGGCTTAGAGAATGCAGAGTTCATACCACATTATACATCTAACTCCAGAATTTTGGGTAATTTCATAAATAAGGGGCTGGTTAGGATTAGTATACCGTTTATTCATCATTTTTTTTTTATTGTTTTTTGAGCTTTTGCCCATCCTTTGAGCATGGCTAGGCCAGAGCTAGGCTCTGGACCTGTGCCAAGTCAAGCTAAGACTACCATGAGAGACTTAAGCTAGGCTAAAGACCTCCACACGGCAGCCATGGTATGTTTTTTTTATTGAACAAGATGACATCCCATGAAGCTAGGAGCTAGGCTCCAGACCTTCATGAGATATCCTAGAACCATCCTAGGGCCATGGCTGATGCCATGCTTCAGACCATGGTCCCTAGGAGCTGTGTATCCATGGCTCAAGAACACCATGGTTTGATGGCTGGGCAAGACCAAACGAACTTCAAAACAGCAATTGAAAAGCTCAAACTTCTTTATTGAAATGCAGAACAAAATATTTACAGAGTGGAATTACCTAGAACCTCTTTTCTTCTTCCTTCTGGCTTAATTTCAATTTCCTAAACTGTTTGTCGGAAAGCCTAAACCAAAATTGCCTCTAACCTATCACCTTCTACCCTAATTGACTATAGCCAAGACTCAGACCGAGAGAGAAAGGGAGGCGGCCCCGATTTCCTTCGAGTTGAGTCCTTATATAGGCGTGGATTATGGCAACTTCCTTTGAGCCGTGAGCAATCTCCACCCTTCAAATTGATCTAGTGGCTGATAATGGGCTGCGCCTAGGGCATGGTTTCGCAAAACCGTGGGCGGGGGCTGCTGATTTCTGGTTTCTGGGTTCAAACGAGGCCACGTCGCCGGTTTTGCGATTTTCCCCTGGCTGCTACAGTAAAAATCGTGGCTGCCCTCTCTCTTCTTATTTTTACCAAGGAGGAAGAAGCCTCCTCACAAGGGCCCCACATGTAAGGTTTAATGAGAGAGTAAGAGATGGGTGGATCGGATTCATGGTGCACCAATCAATTTCTTTTGAATTTCTACGCATGGTTCACATAGAATGGGTGCACCCGACCATATATAAAAGGGATGGTAATTTTTCTGGGGGTGGGAGCGACATCTCTGCCCCCCCCCCCCTTCTGATTTTTCATTGATTTAACATATTTTCCTTAATGTCAATTCTAAATAATTTATTCCGAGGCCTTCCCTTGGGTATTTTTGCATGAAATTTTATGGGTGAACTCACAAAAATATAAGGAATTTAATGGTTCAAAGGGTTTTGCGAAATTCCTTACAGATCTTTTTCGGAAGTTTTATGGATTTTCAGGGTTTCTTCGAAAATTTTGGGATTTCTGTTAATATTTTTGAGATTTTAAAATCATGATAATTCATCATAATTCCTAAGGGATTTTTGGGTAAATTTTGGAGATTTTTGGAGTTTGTTTGATATTTTTCGCAATTTGAACTTGATTTTTCGCAGTTGGAATTTGGTTTTTCGCGATTTGAGTTTGGTTTTAAGTGTTGAATTTTTAGGGTTCAACAAATATCTACTATGATCGTTGGTTAAGTAGTAAAGTATCAACAACCTTTCATTACATAAGTGTTTATAAGTCTATATACATCGACATATATAAGTCCTAAACAAGTCACTTGTCCTTAAACCTTCATAGGTCAAAAGCGCTTTTGTCATTTAACAAACATGATTCGCATATTCCAATTGATTCGCATATTCCAATTGATTCGCAATCGAATTGAGTTACGAGCTCTACGTTATGTAGACTCTCATAATGCGATTCTCGTTTATGTATAACTAAGCGGTCATTTCACATTAAAGTCAAATACTTACGTGAAGTCTTACGTATCCTATTTGTCATTCAAAATTTGTTTATCTATTTCAAGCAAATTCAATCAAGATGCATGAAATCATATAAACATATCCACAATAAAAGGAAAAAACATTTGTCTTTTACAAAACATAATTATTCATTATCTGATATAAAATGGAGATAAGATTTTAGGATATAAGGAATGAGATATACAACCTACAATTTCTAAACAAATCTTTAGTAAAGATAACTCTATGTATCTAATGGTTTATGGCTTAGACGAACAAGTCATTTCCTATACGAAGTTTATTTTACATTTCTCGAACATTCTTTTATTGTTCATTGCCTACACATTTCGTTAAATGCGAGCACATGAACTAGTAGTAGGTTACTAGTGTGAATTAGAGATAGCGAGATAATTTGAACGACAAATACTCTCGAAAGGTTAGAACATTTCCAACACGATAATCATGGTACTTCGGACAACTTTTCAAGTGCCTCCTATAAACTGTAAATGAAACATCTCATGCGACACACGGTCTCTAATGAGGATCTCGAAGTCTCAACTCATACCTTAGCGAAGTATTCTTTTAATACTCAACTAATCACCTTTTGCACAAACAAGTGTGCGAAAAGTAACTACATATCCTTCATTACTATGTAAGAGATTGCATAACAATATCAACGATCCTTGATATTGAAAATCAATATCTCTAGTTGACAATTAGCTACTCATACATTTCGGTTTGTAAGCTAATGGAACATTCATGTATTTTCTTATAAAAGAAGAATATCTTGGTTAACTCATACTCTATCACACGATCATAAATGATTGAGTCGATATCTACTTTATCTAAGAACACCTTCTTGAGTAAGTGCATGAGAGCGTATGAGTCAAATCTAGTCCGTATGAATTTTCCAATTCAAAAGTCTAGAAATTCCAAAATGAGGATATAGGCATTCGCTTTACTGAATAATTTTTCGTTAAAACTCAATTAATCATTGCGATTCTACGTTCGGGAAGTTGAAGAAAGTTTTGGGAATAAGCATGCTCAAGTTTCTCTTCTCTAAGAACGTGTCTTAGGAATCGGTATTACTTCTTCAAGTAAATATCTTTATAAACGAGCTTGTTCTTTTCAAAGATTGATCGCAACAAAATTAACAATTTTAATCATCTATAACAATTTCAATTTAAGATTATTTGATTTATACAATGTTTTATTTATAATTATAAACAAAACTCCCACTACATTTATTTAATGTCCTAAATGTAGTCGGTTTTTCAAAATCTTCATTTTCATCAAGTAGAGCCTGCTATAGCATGTCACCCTACTTAACTAGACAAGGTAGGTTCTCCAACCAATCATATCAACCATATGACTCTTGTTTTGTGAATATCTATATATATTTACAAACTTCGTCCCGATGTTCAAACTCTAGTTTGGTCGATCGATAAGCAACCTCTCTCTATTTGCTCCTAACAAATCTATTTATTTTTACCTCGACTTTCGCATGACAACCATAACGTCTGTTTGGGCGAACCGCGCCATGAGAGGACAAGCGACGTGAAGGAGATAGAGAGAAGGAGGACGGTCGGCTTAATCAAATTAATGGGACAAACGTTATGTGACTTAGTTTGGTGGTCATGTAAGTATACACCCATACCTATCCTATGACATTTCATAGCATATACAAATAATCACATAATAAGCATCTTAAGCATTGTCGTGGGTTTGTATGGCCCCTGCTTGCATTAGCTTCGTCGAATCTCCATGTAGCAAAACTAATCTAATAAGCCCTCTCACTAATCATATGGATCCTATCCTATATAATTAAAGAAAAAAAATACATGTGAAAAAATGTTCCTAATCCCTTTTAACCTTAGGAGTATGCAAACCTCACAAGTTACATTAAAATTAATCCAAATTAATTAATCATGGCACCAAAGGTCTTACATATATTCATTCACATGCATTCATAATACAACACACAAGGCATTGGTGTCTTGAGCCATACTAAACCCACGATCCTTCTTACAAAAACAAGTTAGCACAAGTCTCTACATGTGTAATTTGTTTCTTAATTAACAACAATAAATTAGAATCTTTGCACATTTCTCGTTGCTTAGGTTTTTCGCATAAAACGGTTCAACTTATAAACAACTAATTTCCTTAACCCATTTGAAAGCCATTTTAACATTTGAAAAACAGAAAGGACATATATATCAAGGAGTGTTCTAATTAACTATTCAACTAGTTTGATTAATTAGAAAATATTTTAACTATTTAAAATATTAAATGGGACCCGATAAAATCTAAAATTTTTTGGTCTCTAAAAATTATGAAATAAATCATGCATACTCTGTATTATGAGTGTAACTACCTGTAAAAAATTCAAAAAGAGATCACTTACCATCAGATTGAAACAAAAAAAGACAAATCCTCAAACTGTGCGTGAAACACCGTTATCGGATTTTCTATTTTTGTCTCACTCTTTTGGTCTGTAGGATCGTCTTCCAAAATATTTTCATGCAAACACTTTACATAACAAATCTACTATATATTATTGTCTATCATTCCATGAAAAGAAAAACAACAAGTTCTATTCAAAATCATCAAGATAAATAGCATATAAGCTACTAGCCCTGTTTTGAAACAGACTGACGATGAAAAAGTATTGAGCTGTTTGAGGTATCAAACCTTTATGAAAAATCTTAAAACTAATTTTTACAGATTTCTAACTTAAAGTAGAACATCTCTATGTAAACACTTTTCTAAAAAGTTTTCTCAATAAGTACAGTTTATCAAAACAATCAGTTTGTTTTAAAAACAGATCTGACAACCGATTCATTTCTCAAGACTTGAATGCCTACATAAAATCCGAAGAATTCAACAAATTTTATATGTCTAGAAAGAGCATCAAGTTAAAAAGATATCTAATCAATAAAAACAGATAGCTATTTTAAAAAAATAATTCCTACAAGTCATAAACACAGAACTGTGCAGACAGAAACTAGTTCTGCGCATTGTTACGGTTTAATTAACCAAAAATTCATAACTGCTTGGAAAAAGGTGAAAACAGTGGAAAAAGGACCACATTTCATAGATCTACAATCTCCAACCAAAAAGAAAATTTTTCTGAAATATTTTTCCAGAGAAAAATCCAAAACAATCTCGAAAACAGAGAACAGATTTAGACAGCAAGTAAGTCTATCACTAATCCATGTGTTAATTGACATTTTCTCATTTAATTATGTGTTAAAATATTTAAGCACGATCTAGAGCTCTGATACCACTGTTAGAAAATAGATTTAGGTGCTCAATTTTAATTTTTAACTACTAATTAGTCTTAATTAAACTTCAAGCAACAAGGAACTTGTTCAAAGCATCAAACACATCCATTTATCAAGAGAGAGGCTAGGAATGATATACCTCTTGAGAAATCGCATCCGCAAGACGCGACCACGGCATAGGAGACGGTGGCGTGCTCGTCTCATCCTTTTCTTCTCATTTCTTAGGTCCACAAAAGATTAACCAACTTCAATCGATTTCGTGCTAGCAAAACGAGTGAAATCGCCTAATCCAAAGCTTATCATTTCTCTTCTAAATCGAAATTTAGTAGAGGTAGCTAATGCTCAACACATGAGTCCTTAACTTGATGCAAGAGAGTAACAAAAATATAGCAGCTATGAAGGAATAGAAGGAGGTGGTTTGTGTAACTTTCTTTCATTCAAATGAGAGGTATATTTATAATAAAGCTATGACCCCTTCTACAAGTCATATTGACTAGTCAACTAATTCCTCTTCCAAGCAACTTTTGACATGAGAAAGTGGGCTAAATCCTCCTCAAAATTCGTCCAAAATTATGGACCAAAAATCTCAAGTGTCATATTTCATTTTTCTCTCTAGTTTATGCATCAAATAAGGCCCATATAATATATATAATCATATAGTACAATTATATTAAAATAATTCTCACAATTATATTAATTGCGTCAAGCAAAATTAATTATCAATTATTTTGATAATTATTATAAGATTAGACTTTGCATTAATTAGTTTCATATGATTCCTTTGATATAATTAATTATAACGGTTCACAACGGTATATAATTAATTAATCAACTTATCATATTTTGCATTCTCCAATGCAAATAAACTAATTATAATGCACTGTTGGTTAAGATGTTTTATTCATATAACTCTCGAGGATTTATGTTATATTGGTCATGGAAATTAAATCGTTATTTAATTCCAATAATCATAAACGATATCTAGCAATACGTTATGATTCCCAATTAACATAAATAAATACTATACTTTTATAGTATTTCAATCCTACATAAGAAATAGATAATTTTCTTGTTTTGATTCATATGTCACATGATATCACTGTATAATTCAAGATAGAAATGTGTCATTCTTGCAGATTATACATTTCTTGATCTTAAAGATGATCGTCTAGTTTGCATGCATACGATCCAACTCTATCAAGAGGCGTCCAACAGATATCATTACTCACTAGGTATAATAATGAGGAACATATGGTTTTCTTGATGAACAATTTTTTTCCGCACAATTCAAGAGAACATAAATAAAGTCCGTATAGCAGTTCTTATCAGGAATCAACGGTAGACGATATTTATAGAACCTATTCTCATGTGGAAAAGTTGAACATCTCAAACTTATAATCAAACTAATATGAAATAAATAATGACACATAACACAATCCATATATTTATTTCATTGGGTCATGTCCTGTACTATGTTCCGATAACATACACATATGCAATTAAGTTGGTAACTCCTTACCTATGATTTGTAGAACTTAATCATTACTTAACTTGCATACTAATCTTATATGATAATTAATGTTCCTTGTTAATTATCAAGATTATGGACAGTTTAGATTTATTATTGCCATTTTAATGAATGATCAACAGAGATCTACAATTCAGATCCTCAACCTGAATGATCTGTCAATAATAGACTCTGGGAACAAATGATTAAATATCATCAATAACATAAACTAATATTTAAGTCATTAAACTGTTGACTTCTAGGACATAACTCCAATAATTTTTTTAAATTTTTAAATTCAAACATTAAATCTAAACCATTGATCTTATTTAGTTTAACAAGCGATGCGTTTCATATAAGTTTTGTAAATTTTAGAATTTATTTGATACTCGATCAATAGATAGAAAAACAAACGAACCTTGTTAATTATGATAGATTTGTTCTAATACATTCATGTTTTAGCTTTTGATCAAGTATCAAATAAACTCTAAAATATACAAAACTTATTTGAAAACACATCGCTCATTAAATTCAATAAGATCAACGGTTTGGATGTAACGTTTGAATTTTTAAATTTTAAAAACTAATTAAATAGTAAAATGTTGGTATTCGAGAGCAACCAAAATGTTGGTAGCAGAACCTTCCTAAAAAATAATTGCCTAATTACATAACAGTTCAGGGTGGCCTATGGGCAGAAATAATAAAAAAAAGTTCAGGGGTATATTGTAAAAAAAACAATTCAGGGGCTGAACCAAAAAGAAGAAGAAGTCTTCCTCTGCGTCAAGCGAAACGCGTCCTTTCATTTGCCACAACAAAAATATGCGTCCTTTCTTTTTTCTACTCGGATTTTCTAAGACGGCTTCTGCATTACTAAAGTGGTTATTTCAACAGTCACACATAAGAGACACAGAAGGTAGCACAGACGATTATGGCCTTGTGGGAGCTGTGAAAACGTAAGTGGGCCTGTCAGATTATACTGCAGCGTTTCGGTGCATCCTCTATTGTTTCGGGTTGACAACGAAGATCTTTTTTTTAGACTTGTTACAAGATAAACCACGGAAAGCTAACACGGAAAATCAAGATAAAATACTGGACTTTCACGGTGGAATAGTCGATCGAGCTGCCATGGCAGATGGGGCTACGATTGATGGCCCGTGGAGAATTGAATTATCTTTGATGATGATTTTGATTGATGAACCGACATTTGCCAATCAGTGCCTGAGTTAGATGTAAAATTTCTGCCTGCATCACGAGCACATATATAGTCGATTTCACATTAGAATTGTTGAGAATGGAGATAATTAGAGACTAATTAACCTTAGAGTAATAATCATCATTGGATTTTTCAGAAATTAAGGGTAGGTACTTCGTAGTTGATACTAGTTTTTCTACGTGAGATTAATAAAGGTTAATTTAAAAAATTATTATGCAATGATGAATATTTGACAACCAAAAGATTAATTATTTAAGAATTAATAGGCTACGATGAATATTTGACAACGAAAAGAATTGATGTGTTATGTCGCTATGATTGACACTTAAACAATAATTTTTTTTAAATTACTCCCCCTTTTTTGTTAAAACACTGACGAGCAATGCTAGGCACATGACATTTTTAGATGAACAAAGTCGTGGGAACACGAAATCGAAATGCAAAATTATATATTATATATGTTGATTAAAATTTAGATAAAGAGAAATGATATGTTGTATCGCGCCATGATATATGACAATCATATTATTTGGTGATTTATCAAATTGATACTAATTTAACCAACTTTATAGATGTTAAATCTTACAGCAATTCAAATTTTTTATTTTGTTTTAAATTTGTTTTTTACTTGTCATTTTTGGGATTTTTTTTTACTATTAGTTTGTAGAAAAAAAATGACAAGTTTTAAAAAACTCAGAAAAAATGAAAAAGTATGTAAATTTTGTTAAATTATATTTATCAATTTGAAAAAGTATGTAAATCATATTAAATTTTCTTAGAACCTCATTTGAACACAATGATGGTTCCCCCAAAATCGAGGTGTAACAAAGAAAACCAGCCATCAACTTTTTTATACCAAAAATGAAATTGTCTTTTAACCCACAAAATTCAGTCCCAATTCAAATTAGAAAGGTAATATTGTCCTTCTATGAATTAACCTTATACATGCATTTCAAACTCTGGAGCAAGTTATCTTCATTTTCATACACTTCCTCTTTCTTTGCTTCCTCTTCCTTTCCTTAGCCCAGGATCCCTTCTTCTGGAGCAGACCCTAAGAAAAAGAATTTAGTATTAAAAAAAAGTGTACCATTTTAGGTGTCTGGTTTTATCTAGAGGTAACGTGTCAAACGGTAACGGAATGGGTCATTATGTTTAGCGTGTCGTTCCATCAACAGTACGGCCGTTCCATTTTATTTTCCGTTTCATTTTGGAAACAAAATGTTCTTTCATTTTGTTAGACGTTTCGTTTGGACGGAACATAATGGAACAACGTTCTTTGCCACAAAAAATTGCACTATTTATCAAAATAGAAGCGAAATGATTCCTTTCGTTTACCGTTCCGTTTCGACAACGGTATGTCCTCTCATTTCATTTACTGTGACGTTTTTGGAACGAAATGAATTTTTGTACCGTTACACGTTCCGTCCTTGCGGAACGGAACGAGTTCGTGAATCAACATTGTTCTACGCCCAGACTGAGTTTTATTCTCTCATGTATTGGATTTTTGCAAAAATTTAAATCAATCACATGCAAGCAGTTCCATTTTAAAAATGATACTAATTGTTGTAAAATCCTAAGTCTTTTATTTAATTTTAATTAATTCATTAGGACAAAAAATTTCAGGGTTATGCTTTCAAAAAGTGATCGAACAAGATACGATTGATAAATTATAGTTTATTTTAACATTCAAAATATATTTGTATTCATATCCGATATTATTTGATTCGTATTTGTATCATATAGCATCCGAACTATATTCGTATTTGTTAAAAAGTTATGTATACGGATATGGTTTCACCACTATCCTATCTGGTTCATCCCTAACGATGGGGTCTCGTCCAATGCACTCATTTTTCGATTTTGAACCTCAAATGATCTAAACAGTTCAATATGATATTTATATTGAAATTTAGTATAAGATCGAATTTATATTTTTTCTAAATTTTTTTGCTATTTTTTTTCAGATTTTTTTAAAATCATTATTTAAACTGTCGATGATTTTCCAAAAATTTTAAAATAATAAAATATATTAAAAACAAAATAAAAATTTAGTTTCATATTAGATTGTAATATGAAGATCACATAAACAGTTTGGATCACCATTTGAGATTCAAAACCAAGAACAAGTACATTGGACGGGATCTTTTCGTCTAATGTATTTAACCTTACTCATATATAATAACATAAAATTTTCCGGAGCTTGATGTAAAAAAATAATGAGCAACGTTCCGCTACCAACATTTTGCCCCCAAATGCCGATATTTTGCTATTAAGTTATTTTTTCAAATTTTAAAATTCAAACATTAAATCTAAACCGTTGATCTTATTTAGTTTAACAAGCGATGCGCTTTCATATAAGTTTTGTAAATTTTCTAATTTATTTAATACTCGGTCAATAGATAGAAAACCAAACGAACATTGTTAACTATGATAGATTCGTTCTAATACATTCATGTTTTAGCCTTTGATCAAGTATCAAATAAATTCTAAAATTTACAAAACTTATATGAAAAGCACATCTCTCAGTAAATTCAATAAGATCAACGGTTTGAATGTAACGTTTGAATTTTTAAATTTTAAAAACTAACTAAATAGTAAAATGTTGGTATTTGGAAGCAACCAAAATGTTGGTAGCGGAACCTTCCTAAAAAATAATTGCCTAATTACATAACAGTTCAGGGTGGCCTAAGGGCAGAAATAATATAAAAAAGTCCAGGGGTATATTGTAAAAATCCAATTCAGGGGCTGAACGAAAAAGAAGAAGAAGTCGTCCTCTGCGTCAACGCCGTCAAGCGAAACGCGTCCTTTCATTTGCCACAAGAAAAAAAATGCGTCTTTTCTTTTTTCTACTCGGATTTTGCTTCTGCATTACTAAGGTGGTTTTTTAACAGTCACACACAAGAGACACAGAAGTTAGCACACACGATTATGGCCTTATGGAAGCTGTGAAAACGTAAGTGGGCATGTCAGATTATACTGCAGCATTTCGGTGCATCCTCTATTGTTTCAGGTTAACAACGAAGATCTTTTTTTTTTTTTTTAGACTTGTTACAAGATAAACCACGGAAAGCTATCACGGAAAATCCGGATAAAATACTGGACTTTCGTGGTGGAATACTCGAGCTGCCATGGCAGATGGGAGATGGCTCATGGAGAATTGAATTATCTTTGATGATGATTTTGATTGATGAATCGACATTTGCCAATCAGTGCCTGAGTTAGATGTATAATTTCTGCCTGCATCACGAGCGCACATATATATATATAGTCGATTTCACATGAGAATTTTATGGCGCAATGAAAATCGGTGCAAGCATTACTAGATAGCCCCTATCGAGTTTATCTCAGAAAAAAAAAACAAAGGAAATCGGTGCAAGCATTATTGAAAACTCCGCGATCGGAACCAGACAGCGAAAACAATCCTTTAAATTAACTTGATAGACAAAAGAGAGAGAGTCCTATGAAATTCATCATACTCTTAAATAATTGAGCCCGTCTTCTACCAGGCCAATTATTGTACACTGCACTTATCCCCATTTTGTGAAAGCATAACTTAGTTAAGAAGAGTAGCTACCATGGCCCTGAATATGGTCCTCTCCCCAGTGATATCCCTTGCGGTCAAGAAAGCTGGCGATGCACTGATTCAGCAGATCTGCCAGATGTGGGGCATGGACAAGAACCGCAATAAACTTCACCGGCAGCTCCAGGCCATCCAGCGAATAATTGCCGATGCAGAAGAACGCGGGGAGGAATGGTGGCTCAAGGAACTGGATGCTGCTGCACATGAGGCGGTGGACGTGCTGGATGAGTTTCAGTATGAGGCCCTTCGCCAGAAGGCCATCGGGCAGGGTGCTTCTGCCAAGGTAAACAGTTAACAAGTATATTGCGTATATTCTCGGTCACTAAGATGACTAGGTGTTACTTTCCAACGCAAAGATAGTACTACTCTTCTCATCTCATTCTCATTGTAGACCTATTACTTACATTTGCTGTATGCAACAATATGTTGCTATACTCCTCTTTCTTGGTGCCTGTGACTACTTAACAGAGACCAGCTCCCTCAAATCGACGATGCCAAACCTAGATCTGATGCTAGTCCCTTCTTTTCTCCTCTTCTAAATA
The DNA here is from genome assembly GCA_027562975.1 of Rhynchospora breviuscula. Taxonomy (NCBI): domain Eukaryota; kingdom Viridiplantae; phylum Streptophyta; class Magnoliopsida; order Poales; family Cyperaceae; genus Rhynchospora; species Rhynchospora breviuscula. The sequence continues at coordinate 52,001,666 of CM050400.1, forward strand.
AACTGACCAAACTAAAAAAAAAAAAATTCAATACATTAGTAGTCAATTTATATCTAGATCATCAAATTGCAACCACGTTTGATCAAGAAATTACAGCCACGTTTGAAAAATAAATATATATATATATTTTTTTTTCCAATTATGTAATTAGATCTGCAATACCTAGTTTTCAATTTTGCAACCATACTTTATTTCTACTTCCAATTAAAAGTAAGCACATGAGATGAAAAAAGAAAAATCGTCCAATATTGCCGACAGATGGAAGAATGAGATAGATTCCTAGTCCAGTTAATATTATAATATATGAAACATTTTCTAACTAATCCAACAACCCAAAATTATACTAAGAACTAATGTAGCAGTGCCAATATTTCAGGTCATAAAGGGCTTCTTTTCCAGTGAAAATTCTATTGTATTTCGTTACAAAATGAGCAACAAACTGACAAAAGTTTTGGGAAAAATTGATGAAATTGTAACCGAAATGAACAAATTCAATCTCATTCCACGTGATCCAGCAGCAAGCATTGATCGAGAAACATATTCATTTGTTGAGGAGTCAGAGGTCATTGGCAGGGATGCTGAGAAAGAGAAAATTGTCAGTATATTACTTGATCCACAACGAGAGAGGGATAATATCTCAGTCCTTGCTATAATTGGAATGGGGGGTTTGGGTAAGACCACGTTAGCTCAGTTGGTCTATAATGATAAAAGGGTCAAGGGACACTTTCAATTGCTCTTATGGGTTTGCGTGTCAACTGAGTTCAATTTCATTAACATTAGTAAATCTATAATTGAAGTGGCCACAAATAGTAAAGGAAATATATCCACATCAAAAAAGGAGGTATTGCAGAGCCAACTCCGTGAAATTCTTGATCAGAAGAGATATCTACTAATATTAGATGATGTGTGGAATGAAGACAGGGAGAAATGGGATGAACTGAGAATGTTGTTGTTCTTCGCGGCTGGCTCGGGAAGTATAATTATAGTGACAACTCGTAGTCAGGGAGTTGCTTCAATTATGGGGACATTACCAGGCCATGATTTGGCATCACTAAGTGAGGAAGATTCCTCGAGGCTGTTTGAAATTAAGGCTTTTGGTGCATGGTTTGAAGAGCCACCAGAGGAGCTATGTATGATCGGTAAGACCATTGTTCGTAAGTGTGTTGGGGTGCCTCTTGCTGTGAGGACATTGGGAGCCTTGATGGGAACCAAGAAAGAACTTCATGATTGGCGCACCATCTTAGAAAGCAATATTTGGGATGATATGGAATCTAAAAAAAGTATCTCACCTATTCTTAAATTAAGCTACCATCATTTACCTTCACACATTAAGCAATGTTTTGTTTTCTGTGCAATTTTTCCACAAGATTATATAATTGAAAGAGAAATATTAATTCAATTATGGATGGCGAATGATTTTATCCCAACTGATGGATCAATGAAAGATCTTGAAACTAAAGGTCAATCTATTTTTAACGAACTTTATAAGAGATCATTCTTTCAAAATTTCAAAGAAGAGGAAACAAAATACGGTCCAATAATTACATGCAAGATGCATGATCTTATGCACAACTTAGCAACAGAAATTGCTGGAAATAAATGCGCTCATATAGAGAATGTGAATGATCCAAGAACAGTACAGAAAGAGGTTCATTATTTACAATACCAAAGTGAAACAATAAACCATGGAATCAACATTGTCTTGAAGAAATTCCCTAGCATTCATACTTACTTGGTCAATACATATTGTTATATTGGTAAAGGGAAGAAGAATTCTCACCTACTAAAATCAAGTTTTTTGCGAGCTTTACAATTTCAATTTGTACATCCTCATAAGGAACTGGAAAACATGAAACACCTAAAACACCTACGATATCTGAATCTCTCTAATGGGCGGTTTGGAGCTCTTCCAGAAACAATAAGCACATTATACAATCTTCAAACACTAAATCTTTCTTGGACTAAAATTATTGAACTGCCAACAGAAATGAGGTACATGATAAACCTAAGGCATCTCATTCTCGATGGTTGTATCTGTTTACGACACATGCCGATTGGCCTTGGACAACTACAATACTTGCAAACTCTAACTAAATATGTAGTTCATTCAGACAGAGGTGGTACCATTGGAGAATTAAGTAACTTAAATCTTCTTTGTGGCCACATTAGTTTATCTGGTCTTAAGAGCGTAAGAGATTGTAAAGATGCTCAAATTGTGAACCTTGCTGCAAAAACAAACTTATGTTCCTTACATTTAGAGTGGGGTCAACTAGCCAGTAAAAGTGCAACAAGAAATAACCAAGAGGTACTGGAAGCACTTATACCTCACAAAGAGATAAAATACCTTGCTATTAACAGTTTTAATGGTTTTAGTTTTCCAAATTGGATGATGGAAGCTTTGGTCATAAGAAACCTAAAGGGATTAGAATTGGATGAGTGCATCAATTGTACAGAGCTTCCTGTCCTATGGCAATTACCTTTACTAGAGAAGCTTTGTTTGGGGGCAATGAAGAGTTTGAGACACATTGTTGGTGGCACAGGCAAGTATGTTGAAGGAAGCAAATCATTAATAACATTTCCAGTTTTGAAGGTTTTGGAATTAAGGAATTTGCCTATCTTAGAGAATTGGCGTGAAGAAGATTCTGACTTGGTTGATTTTCCATATCTTAATGAATTAATCATCGAATATTGTCATAAACTGAAATCTATACCAGCGAGCATGCCTTTGCTTGCATATCTACGTATATTTAATTCTAGCGAGATAAAATTACACAAAATTTCAAATCTGCCCATGCTCTCCCATCTTTCTGTTGAAGTTCATGAAGTAAATTCCTACAGCAAGCCTGATGCTTTTAGACCTCCTAAGACCCTTGAAAGAATGAAAATCGTGGGATTTGAAAATGTTAACCCATTGGAAGAGGAAGAAGAAGAGGACCAATTAACTAGCTATCAAAGAAAATCATTTCGGCGTTTAATTATAGGAAAATGCAATTGTTTCTTCTCTTGTGGGCCAATCAAAGTAGTGGCATTGGGATTTTGGAAGTATTTTGAAGCTCTTGTGTATCTAGAGATTAATGCATGTAATGCTATTGTATTTTGGCCGGAGGAAGAGTTCAGGAGTTTAAAATGCTTGAACGAACTGATATTTGTAATTTGTTTGAATTTAAGAGGTTCGATGCAAGTAGCAGTGTCAGGGTCATCATCAACACCACCGTGTGAATATAGGGAAGATTCTCTACCCTACTTGAAATCACTAAAGATTCTTGGCTGCCCCGAGTTGGTGGAAATCCCTATCTGTTCCAAGTCACTCGTGGATCTAGAAATTCGAGATTGCCCTAAACTTTCACGGGAAGGGCTAGCCCATTTGACCAATCTCTCAGAGATCAAAATAATAAAATTAGGGGAGTTAACCAACTTGATAGCATGGCCAGATAACATGGAGCACCTACCCTCTCTCGAAAAATTGGAAATTTCGTATTGCCCACGAATAGAGTCATTTCCTGAAGGTCTCCAACAACGCTTCCCTTCCCTTCAATATCTAGAAATCTGTGGATGCCCTGCATTAGAGAGGCGTTGTAGAGTTGGAGGAGACTACTGGCACTTGGTCTCCCCCATTCCAGAGAAAGGCTTCTAGACTGAATTAAGTAATCCACCATTCCCATCTCAAGTGGCGGGTAAATAATTATACAAGTATCTATATTTTCTCTCTTTTCTTAGTATTTCATAGCTTTCTTTTTTCACCTCTTTTCTTAAATATTTATACTTCATTCTTTTTCATTTGTTTTTCTTTTTTGCTTGTTGTTATCATTTTATACCTGAATTATTAAATAAATAACAAATTTGGGGAGACTCCTTTCGTTTGTGCATGGTAGATAATCCAATTTAATTTTGATTCCAAAAAGTAAAGAACAATTGAGCGATGTTCATTCCCTCTGTTTTTTAGTATTTCATATTTTATTTATTTTTTCTTGTTGATTTTGATCGTATTCCATTCCTTCTGTTCTATTAACCCGCTCAGAAATTATCCAAGCAGGGAATGAGTTTGAGGGTTTCTTTCTTCCGATTTCTCCTTTTCTTTTCTATAACACTCCTCCTTAAATACATATCAGATTCTGTTATTAATTACTCGAATTTAAGCCCTAAAAAAATATCAAACAATTATCAGAGGGAACTTCAATCAAGCATATTTTCATTACATTTATTTGTTATTTTTACTCTATGTCTTTCCCTTTTTTTTTTTTCAACTTTTAGCATTTAAGGTGGATGATAATCAGGAAGTGTTCGTTTACACTTTCATGCACTCATGCTAATTTAGTTGAATAGTAATTTAATACAAGTTTCACATCAATCTGGGTGGACACTTCAGAGAAACCATTGTACTGGTATGTGCCTCTTCCAGTTTTGCCAAGTTGGTAAATGGATTCTCAGCTTGTCAGTCATGCTGGTAACTTACTTTTGGGCGGTCTAGATGACTAGATGGAGAGAAATAACTGAATCTTCAGGAAGCAATACAAATCTCCGGATACCATCTCGACCTGGGTTTCTGCTGAGGTGAAGGGTTTTTTGAAGAACTTCTAATTTGATGCTCTAGTTCTCTCTGTTTTGTAATTTTCTTTTGTTTATTTTTGACAGCCGCTGACAATTACTCTAAAAAAAAAAAACTTCCAAACATTGTGTAGATTGAAATTAGAGAAATAAATTAACTAATCTAGTTTTAATGTTGACTCATAATATTAATTTTCTTAATTTGCTTGTGTACATACCTTGCTAATTAAATAGGTTGTTGATTGTTGGTCCAAAGCATATGTCAAGGTGTCAGAATGCAGGACCATCCAAGCCATTTCATGCCAGCCAAATTAGCCTCCAGTCAAGACGACGGGTAAATAATGCGTTTCTTTGTCCATCTGCCGTGGTAAGCTTTTATTTTATCAAATGTTTTGTAATTGCTTTGACATCCATATTTCATCTTTTTTTTACTATTTTGAAATATACATCATTTGTTCAATTTTTCATTAATCTTTCGCAATTTTCTAATTAAGCATTGAAAGAAGAAAAAAAAAAAGCTTACATCGAAGTAAAATTGGATTGTGGCAAAATACCGTGTTGATGAGTGGAGTGGAGGCGGGTATAAGTTCCGTTAGGTTTCCTTGAAGTTGATTCTATGTTTTTTTTTTTTTTTTTTTTTTTTTTTGGCTGATGGCCGTTTTTAAATTTTGTCCATTGAAGTTGCTTTGACTTTGATAGTTATTTTTTCAACTTGAATGATATTATGCAAATGTTAAATCACTTTTTAAAGGACAAGGAGGCTTCCCTAATATATTCTTATCTGTAAGAAACAGAAAATGAAATTCCATCCTAAAATTAGATAGTTTGCATTATATTTAACCTCACAATATAATTGAATGAAACAAAGTTCTTCAAACCACAACTGGATATATAGTGTGGGACTCTTGCTATACAAATACAATTCTTAAAATCCTTGCTGCAGATTGTGCACAATTAGAAGATATATTTCTTTGTTTTTCACTCCATATTTCTTCTATAGGGGGAAAATGTGCAGCTGAGCAAACTCAGACCGTTACACACCAATTATCAACAATTACTATTGCACCAATTCAAGGTTAGTATGACACCCCTGACTTAATTTTATATTTTTTCATCAAAATTTAACTTTACTTTCCTAAATTGTGTTGTCTGCCTAGCTATTTTCTCTAGCCTATCCAAATTTCACATTATGCCCCCCAGTTACTGTTCAGAGAGACCTTGATAATTTCAGTTGAATAATACTTTCCTGTGTACTCATATTTTTGGACCACAGATTTCCCTTTTGCTCTTTTATCTTTTCTGAACATGAACCGTTGAGGGTAACACAGGGTCACATTGGATTTATTGGGGGATAAAATCTTCATTGACTTTTGGTTCTGCGGATTGATACAATGTTCAATTGCATCGAGGCATATCACAATTTGAATTAGGGTCACTTGACCACCAGCTACATGTCAATTCGAAGTATTGATACTCTCTTACCTGACAGACCATGCACCTGAAGTAAATCTGAGCAAATTAGGCTAAAGCAGCTATTTGTGACATGGTGGTACCTCTTTGGTGGTCAACAACTCAATATTACAGTCCTTTATGTAATCATTTTTCTTTGTTTTTTAATAGGAAAAAGAAAAGTCTCCTGACCGAGATGATGGGGGGAGTGGGTTTCCTCCTCGAGATGATGATGTTGGTGGTGGCGGTGGAGGAGGTGGTGGGGCCCAACTGGTCAGGTGGTTTCTTCTTCTTTGGGTTTCCTGCTTTTCTGGGGTTGTTGAGAGATAATGAAGGTGAGGGTGGGGCTTGCGGCTGCGCCAGAATCGTGGGATTTCTGTCTTTTGCTGCATAACTCAAGTATTAAATGATAGAGAATGATGGCTTGAACTTGAGTAAAAATCCTGACAAATCAGTCAGTGATATAATCGAATTGTGGGATTTCAACTGGCATAAAGACTGAACTTGAGACTGCATAAGCACTCTTTGTTGTAATGGTAAGAAATGTACTAGTCTGTTATATGATGGCTAATCAGCTGTAGATTATCATATGGAATGTATCTTTTCCAGTTGAACTTCTTTCTTATTTCATATTTGTTGTATTCAATGTGTTGTAGTTGTCATTTTCTTAATTTTCTTAATGCTTATAAATGGTATTAGTACTGGTCATTGAGAATAAAAAGACGGGCAATTTACGACAGCTGGTATTACGTAAGAGCAAGGTTTCGGTGCTATACTTTTTTGGTGCCACAAATGCCACATTTTATTTTTTTATTTTAAATTTTAAAATTTAAAATGTAATCATCCGATCCAAACCGTTCATCTTGTTCATTTTAATGACGGATGCGTTGTTATAAAATTTTATAATTTTTGAAGTTCATTTGTTGCTTGATCAAAAGATAAAAAATGAACGAATCAAAATAACTAAAATAGATTAATTCTAATATGTCCATTTTTCAACATTTTGTTCAAGTATCAAATAAACTTTAAAAATTATAAAATTTTAGAACAACGTATCCATTGTTAAAATAAAGAAAATCAACAATTCAGATCAAACGGTTATGTTTTAAATTTTTAAAATTTAAAATAAAAAAAATAAAGTGAGGCATTTATGGCACCGGAACCTTACTCGTTACGTAAAAGGTTCTTTTGCTTAAAAGGTCTTTAAAATATCAACATTAGTTATGTGACAAGCTACCAGAATGTTTGACTTCAAGGTTCTCCCTGATGAAATACGGCCTTCTGTTTTGGTTTCAGAAGTTCGACTGAAGATCTCGACACCAGGATTAGTCTGGTTATTCCTGTAATTAGTATTAGTCACATTTTTCTACCTATCAGTACCATACATAGAATCATGAAGAAGACATGAAAGCTTGGGCTGGGTGCTTTTGTTGAATTCTGCATGAACTTATTTCTATTATGATTCTCTAAGGACTCCCAGCTTGGGAGTTATGTTGTTTTTTTTTTTTTTTTAAAAAGTAATTTTCAAAAATACTAAGTAAAAATAATGATTAAAAGATAAAAGTAATTAATCATGGAGGGAAGTCTCAAAGACTTCAACAGCATCGAGGAAGTCAATAGCGCCTACACATAGGCTGGTAATCCAACCTTGTAGCTTAAAATTCTTTTCTAATAAAAATATTCTTCCGAAAATAATATTACATATTAATAATGAGCACGAATGCCTCGAACTGCAGAACTGCACGAATCCAGCATGGAATTACACGCTAAAGTTGCAATAAAAAATTTGTTCATCTTGAGAAAAGAAAAATAATCAGAATGGTCGGTGCGTCCTGTTGTGCTTTCCTAAAACTTTGGTAATAGACTTGATTTGACCGGTCATAATTTCGGGTCTTCATTTCAATTTTTAAAATAATGAGCCAATATTTGCCAAGTAGTCCCTGATTTAGAAATATAATGACTTCCTGCATATCATGAGCACATTAAATGTATAGTTGATATCGAATTAGATTTTGAAAATGAAGCCACTTGTGGGCTCTATTATGGTGCAATGCAAATCGGTGCAAGCATTATTGAAAATTCCTTGATCAGAATCAGACAGTGGAACCAATCCTTCAAACTTACTGATAGACAACAGAATCCTATAAAAGCTCATAATACTGTTAACTGATTGAACCCGTATTCTACCTGGCCAGCTAATATATTTTGCACTGAGCTATCAGGTACCAACACTCAGTACATCCTTTAAAGCATGCAGTGCTGTGTACAGATAAAATATAACTACTAGATCTAGATTCAGCATCGAATTACACGCTACAAGTTGCAATAGAAAACTTTTGTACCTTTTGAGAAAATAATTAATTAAAAATAATCAGAATGGTCGGTGCATTTGTCCCCTTTTTCAAAAACTTTGGGCAAGAATCGAAAGATACCTTGACCGGTCATTACTTCGGGTCTTCATTTGTATTTTATTATAATGATGAAATAATCATATGCCGAGCAGTCTCTGAATAGAAATATTATGCCTGCCTGCAGCATTTGCACATTAAATGCATAGTCGATATCGCATTGAACATTGATGAAAATGAAGTACTACTCGTGGGCCCTAGTATGGCGCGATGCAAATCGGTGCAAGCATTGTTGAAAATTCCTTTGATCAGAACCAGACAGCGAAAAAAATCTTTCAACTTACTGATAGACAACAGAATTCTAGCTATAATTAAATGAAGCCGTCTTCTACCAGGCCAGTAATTTTGCACTGAGCGTTAGTTTACCCCCATTTTGTGTGGGAGCATAACTTTTAGTTAAGAAGAGTAGCTACCATGGCCGTGAATATGGCCCTCTCCCCGGTGATCTCCCTTGCGGTCAAGAAAGCTGGCGATGCACTGATTGAGCAGATCTGCCACATGTGGGGCATGGACAAGAACCGCAACAAGCTTCGGCGGCAGCTTGAGGCCATCCAGCGAAAGATCGTCGATGCAGAAGAGAGCGGCGCACCAGAGGGTTGGATTAAGGAACTGGATGCTGCTGCACACAAGGCAGTCGACGTGTTGGATGAGTTCCAGTACGAGGCCCTTCGTCAGAATGCCATCCGCCAGGGTGCCTCTGCCAAGGTAACAACTATATTTAGTACCTATATTCTATTATTTCTAGCTCACTAAGAAAGTAAGAATCGTCGATGACTAGATCTAATTAACTTTTCAACGCAAAGGCAGGGCAACTCCTTCTCTCATTCTCATTCTAGAACTATTACGTATTTTATTTATGCTACAATATGTTGGCGTTGATTGACTATTTAACAAAACAGAGCAACGCCACTCCCTCCATTTGAAGTTGCCAAACCAAGATCTGATGCTAGTAATTTTGTAGTTGTTACAAATTCCTTCTTTTCTCCTCTTCTTTATAAAGTGACAAAAAAGAACTCAATATATCAGTAGTCTATTTATGTATCATCAAATTACAACCACGGTTTAAAAAATAAATACATTTTTTGTTTTTTATTTAGATATTTTATTAGCCACTTGCAAGACCTAGCTAGTCTTTCAATTTCGCAACCATGAATTATTTCAACTTCCAATTAAAACTACACGCTTGAGATAAAAAAAAAAATCGTCCAACATTGCTGACATATATACGGAAATATGAAAAAAATAGATAATTCCTAAACCAGTTAATATGAAACATTTTCTAACTAATTCAACAAGGCAAAATTACGCTAAGAACTAATAAGGAGTGCCAATATTTCAGGTCATAAAAGGGCTTCTTTTCAAGTGAAAATTCTGTTGTATTTCGTTACAAAATGAGCACCAAATTGATAAAAGTATTGGGGAAGATTGATGAAATTGTAACTGAAATGGGCAAATTCAATCTCGTTCCACGTGATGGTCCAGCACTAAACATTCCTCGAGAAACATATTCTTTTGTTGAGGAGTCAGAAGTCATTGGAAGAGATGCTGAGAAAGAGATGATTATCAACGAATTACTAGATCCACAACGAGAGAGAGAGAATATCTCAGTCCTTGCTATAATTGGAATGGGAGGGTTAGGTAAGACCACATTAGCCCAGCTGGTCTATAACGATGAAAGTGTGCAAAAAACCTTTCAATTACTCTTGTGGGTTTGTGTCTCAACTGAGTTTGATTTCAATAAAATTTGTAAATCTATAATCGAAGAGGCCACAAATAGTAAAGAGAATGTGAACACATCTAATAAGGAGGTATTGCAGAGAAAACTCCGTGAAATTCTTGGTAAGAAGAGATATTTATTGATATTAGATGATGTGTGGAATGAAGAAACAGGGAAATGGGATGAACTAAGAAAGTTGTTGTTCTCCGAGACTAGCTCAGGAAGTGTAATTATAGTGACAACTCGTAGTCAAGGAGTCGCTTCAATTATGGGGACATTACCAGGTCATAATTTGGCATCATTGAATGAGAAAGATTCCTTGAGTTTGTTTGAACGTAAGGCTTTTAGTGGATGGGCTGAAAAGCCACAAGAACTCCGTATGATTGGTGCGACTATTGTCGGTAAGTGTCTTGGGGGTGCCTCTTGCCGTGAAGACAATTGGAGACTTGATGAGAACCAAGCGAGAAGTGGGTGCCTGGCGTGCCATTTCAGAACACAACATTTGGGATGATGTGAAATCAAAAAATGATATCTTACCTATTCTTAAATTAAGCTATGATCATTTACCTTCACACATCAAGCGATGTTTCGCTTTCTGTGCAATTTTCCCACAAGATTATGAAATTGAAAGGGAAGCATTGATTCAATTATGGATGGCAAATGATTTTATCCCAACTGATGAATCAATAAAAAATCTTGAAATTGAAGGTCGGTCAATTTTTAGTGAACTCTATAGGAGATCATTCTTTCAGAATTACAAAGAAGAGGAAATATATTACGGTTCAATAATTTCATGCAAGATGCATGATCTTATGCATGATTTAGCAACAAAAATTGCTGGAAATAGATGTTCTAATAACAATTCTCAGAAAGTGAATGATCTAGGAATAATACTAAAAGAGGTTCATCATCTACACCACAAAACAAATGTTTCAGGAATCAATAATGTCCTAAAGAAATTCCCTAGCATTCGTACTTGCTTGATCCATCGATATCATGATATTGAGAAATGGAAGAAGAATTCTCATCTACTAAAATCAAGCTCCTTGAGAGCATTACAATTTCAAGTAGAATGCATTCCTAAGGAATTAGGAAATATGAAGCACATAAGATATCTTGATCTTTCTTATACAGACCTTCCCACTCTTCCAGAAACCATAAGCAGACTATATAATCTTCAAACACTAAAACTTTCTAGATCTAAAATTATTGAGCTGCCAACAGAAATGAGGTACATGATAAACTTAAGGCATCTCTTTCTTGATGGTTGTGACGTGTTACAACGCATGCCGATTGGCCTTGGACAAATGAAGTACTTGCAAACTTTAACAAAGTATGTAGTTAATTGAGGCAGAGGCAGTACCATTGGAGAATTAAACAACTTAAATCTTCTTTGTGGTCACATTAGTTTATCTGGGCTTGAGAGCGTAAGGGATGGAAAAGATGCTCAATCTGTGAACCTTGCTGCAAAAACAAACCTCTGTTCCTTAGAACTAAAGTGGGATCGAATAAATAATGAAGAAGCAAAAACAAATAACCAAGCGATAATAGAAGCTCTTATACCTCACGAAGAGATAAAATATCTTATAATAAATAGTTACGATGGTTATGGTTTTCCAAAGTGGATGATGGAAGATTTGAACATAAGAAATCTAAAGAGATTAAAGTTAAAAAAGTGCATAAATTGTGCAGAGATTCCTGCCATATGGCAATTATCTTTATTGGAGAACCTTCATTTGGAGGAAATGAAGGGCTTGAGACATATTGTTGGTGGCACGGGCAAGCATGTCAAAGGAAGCCAATCATTAATAACATTCTCGGCTTTGAAAGTTTTGATAATAGAGTATTTGCTTAACTTGGAGAATTGGCGTGAAGAAGATTCGGACTTGGTTGATTTTCCAAATCTTAATAAATTAGACATCAGCAGGTGTGGTAAATTAAAATCTATTCCAGTGCGTATGCCTTTACTTGCTTCTCTAAGAGTGTACGATTCTAGCGAGATAAAATTGCACAATATCTCGAATTTGCCCATGCTTTCTAGTCTTCATATTCAAGTTGCCAATTCCTGTAGCGAGCCTGATGCATTTAGACCTCCTAAGACCCTTGAGAAAATGAAAATCATTGGATTTGAAAATGTAATCCCTCTAGAAGAAGAAGAAGAGGACCAATTAATTTGCTGTCAAACAAAATCACTTTACATATTAACTATATTTAACAGCAACTGTTTCTTCTCTTGTGGGCCGACTGAAGTAGTGGCATTGGGATTTTGGAAGTATTTTGAAGCTCTCGAGTATCTGGAGATTTCTAATTGTAGTGCTGTTGAATTTTGGCCGGAAGAAGAGTTCAGGAGCTTAAAATGTCTAAAGAATCTGTGGATTATTTCGTGTTTGAATTTGAGAGGTTCATTGCAAGTAGCAGTGTCAATGTCATCATCGTGTGAACATTGGGAAGATTCTCTACCCCACTTGGAATTACTACGTATCACTGATTGCTCTGAGTTGGTGGAAATCCCCATCTGTTCCAAGTCACTCACGAATATAATCATTTGGGATTGTCCTAAACTTTCACGAGAAGGGCTGGCCCATTTGACCAATCTCTCAGAGCTCAAAACAATACATATTGACGGCTTAACCAACTGGGGAGCATGGCCAGATAACATGGAGCACCTCCCCTCTCTTGAGGAATTGCGTATCTATTCTTGTCCAGGAATAGAGTCATTTCCTGAAGGTCTCCAACAACGCCTCTCTTCCCTTCAATATCTAGTAATCGATGGATGCCCTGCATTAGAGAGGCGTTGTAGAGTTGGAGGAGACTACTGGCACTTGGTCTCCGACATTCCCAACTTACGCATAGTAAATGAAAGGGAAAGCTTTCCGAAGAAACTTCTAAATTGCATGAGCGGAAGATAAGCAATCCAATTCCCATCTCAACTGGCAGGTAAACAATTGTAAGTATCAGTATCTCCCATCTTTTCTTGATATTTAACTGTTTCCTTTTTTCACCTCTTTTCGTAATAATTCGTAGTTCCTTTTGTCCATTTGTTTTATTTTATTTTGCTTGTTGTTATCATTTTGTACCTGAATTATTAAATGTATAACAAATTTGAGAGACTTCTCTTGTTTGTGCATGGCACAAGATCTATTTTCAACTTTAATTCTAAAAATTAAAGAAGACTTGAGCAATTTTCATTCCCTCTATTTCTTAATATTACATATTATCCTTTTTATTTTTTATTTTGATCGTATTTCATTTTTTCTGTGAACCTCGCTCGGAAATTATCAAAGCAGGGAATCAGTTTCGGGCTTTCCTTCTTCCAATTTTTCTTCAATCCTAAAATAATTATCAAATTGCCTGAATATTACTGGGAAACAAATCCTAGAAAATATCAAACAGTTATTAGATCGAGGGAATTTCAATCATGCATATTTTCATTACTTTTATTTGTACTTAAAAAGTCTTTTTTGTTTTTTATTTTAGCATTCCTATATATGGTAGATGAAAATGAGAAATTGTTCGTTTACACTATGATGCAGTCGTGCTGATTTTGGTGAAGAGTAATTTAATGCAAGTTTCATATCGATCTGAAATTCTGAATGGACACTTCAGAAACCATTGTACTGGTATGTGCTTTTTCGAGTTTTGCTAAGTTGGTAAATGGATTCTCAGCGTGAAAAACAACCATGAAATAAGAGAGACAATTTTCAAACCTTGTATAAATTGAAATTGGAGAAGTAAATTTAATTAAGCTAGTTTTTATATTGGCTCGTAATATTATTTTTCTTAATTTTGCTTAACTTGCTTGTGTACAAACCTTGTTATCATGATTATTCGTATTAAAGGATAGACATTTTATGAACAAAAAATTAATTCTAGAATATCTTCAACAATAACAAGTAAGTTGTTGTTTTGTTTGATCTTTCTGAAGCTGTAGAATCCGTACATCCAATATCTTACGAGCGGAACAAAAATGAGGCAACAGAAGTCAGAACTTTAGAGCAACAGTGAAGCTGCGAAAAAAGACCTAATTTTTCGGATGACATGTACCAAAATACAACATCACTTGAACGAACATATACACTGTCATGTTTTTTCGAACATGTTTGATTTAGCATGGTTTAGATTATAATTGTCAAGTAGTTGATTTCATTAATGGAGTTTTATGTATTGTAATTAGTCAGTTTGAGAATAATAATATATTTTGTCTTTTGCTTTTTTACACAGTAGGTAGGAGGTTTATTATTTTGCATATTTTTTGCTAAAGTTGTTTGATCATCTTTTTTCCTGTGAGGATGAACAAAGAAGTAGTGTGTTTTAATTTCCGGAATAACGCTCTAGTAATTTTATAAACCTTTTTTTTATGTAAATTAACTATGGTGGACTTGTTTATATTTCCAATTTCAGGGATAAAAGGGATTGGGCAGCCGCTTTCCATTTTTTTTTCTTTTTTGTAGTTATATTCGTTTTTTAATGAAAAAAATGAAGATATGTAATATAAATATCACTATCTAAAAAAGTATATATCATTTTTGAAAAAAAATTAAATTTATATCTCTACTTCACAAATCATAGCTCGATTAAATTAAAAAAAAAAAGGAAAAAAACAAACACGGCCCACGGAGATTGTCGTTATAATATACTCAAAAGCCTACTTATAAATCATCAGGCCTCACCCAACAGATCTATTTTGTCGTCCACCATTAATATTTGAAACACAGAGTTCCGACAAACTGAGCTTACACCCCAAATCTCTCTCTCTCTCCTCCCATCATCAATCGATCCTGTCGAATTCCGAAGAATCACTGAATCAGTGCAAAAAAAATCGTCGTATGTGGCACCAAAGGTGAGTCGGAGGAATCATCCAGCCGGGGCTAACTGGTAAGATCCACGCCCGTTTTTTTCTATTCAATTCAAGCATAGAGTTCCTGAGCGCAAAACGCTTTCGAGAAAATCTCCCAATTAAAGGGAAATGGATTTTCTAAATTTGGTAGCGACAGCGGATTAGTGCTTGCTATGGTAGAAACGAAGGTCGGTCCTAATTTTACAAACAATAGAATTAAAAAGAGAGTATAGGGCTGGGCCCCACTGACACTCTCTCAGTCCGTCTCTGATGTTCCTGATACTGGCTCGTATGTTGCTGGGCAGCTTGTATTGAATCCATACCTTACAGGTATGAAGTGAGATTGAACTCATAAAAGGGCTAGCAGAAAATATATTATTGAAGGAAACCCTGAGTTACCTGGTTAAGTCTGGTGTACACCATGCATGACCTGACCACATGGACCTAAATTCCTACTAGCACAGATTTAATTGAAAGAAACCCTAAATTAACTGGTGTACACCATGCTTCACTTGTTTACATGGGCCTGAAAGCCCCTCCACTATAGATTAGGTAACAAGTAGCAACCTGCATATTCTAGTACTAAGATCGTACAAGTTTTGTAATCTTGACTTGGTACTTTCTGTTTTGAAATCAGGTATGGAGAGTGAGGGAGGAAGAGAACATACAATATGTCTGAGTGTATAGAAGGATTGAGGCATCTCCTTTTGCAATTCTTGAAGTGCTGTGAAATTGAGCTGCAAAACAATCCAAGAGGTCTTCGAGATCCCCAAAGACTTGCCAGGGAGACCAACTGTATGTTCTTTTTGTTTGGTTGAATCATAGATCTTATTTTAGGGTATTATGAATTCAATTATTTCTTAAAGAGATAATTCTCCTGATATTAAATAACCAAATTAAGTTGGAGAATTTATTTTATTTCTATTGAAGAAACAAATTGATGATTGAACCATTGTTGCTAACTATAATATTTTTCCCCCTCATGTTTTTGATTTTTTTTAAAAACAGTTAGTGTAAGTGAGATTGAAGCTTTGTATGAACTCTTTAAGAAAATTAGTGCTGCTGTGGTTGATGATGGTTTGATCAACAAGGTACTTTAAGTCTTATAGCTACTACCAAATAACATGTGTAATTTAAAAAAATATATATATTTCAACATTGTTCAAGCATCTGGTTCCTTTCTGAAATTGCTTTATGTATTTAAATTGTCCAAAATAGGAAGAATTTCAATTGGCATTGTTCAAGACCAATAAAAGGAAGAGCTTGTTTGCAGATCGGGTAATTTATCTTTCTTAGTTTTAGCACTTAGGTTACTTTACTGTTGAAAAGCATGTATTCATTGACACGAGAGGGAGTGAAATGGTTTATTACATGTAGAAACACGTGATGCCTGCACATGTGAGAGGTTTAGAGTGAGAGAGAGAGAGGTATGCATTAAATGAGATTGAGGGAAGATGAACTTTGCTTCTCTCAAAAAAAAATAAATAAAAGAGATTGAGGGAAGATGGTATGCATGAAATCACATGAGTGAGCTGTATGCATGCATGTAAATGTCAGAGGTATAGAATGAAACAGGATTGTACTTTAGAGACACATACATGAGAATTTTTGAGAGGGAAAGAGAATGTTATTTTAGTGTGTAAGCATTATCAACTTGATTATATTAGTCAGGGTTTTACGGTTTTGGCTTTGACTTAGGCTATTAATAGAAAATTAAATTACCTTTGGCCTACTAATCTTTAAATGTGGTCATATATATCATATTGGCCAAATTAAAGTATTATTAGAAGTTATAGAGATGATATATGTTTTAACTTTTAAGAGTCTTAACTAGGGAAAGGAGAATAGTTAAATTACATTACCCTGCTTCTTTGTATGTACTGTTCATATTTGTTTGTTTAAACTGATTCATGGGTGGCAAAAGCTGCTTTATACTTGAGTAATTAAGTTTGTTTCCTAAGCCTTTGCAAATGCAAAAGTAGCGAGTTATTAAATTGAGATGCACTGTATGGAACTGAGAAGCACACACTAACACACTCAAAATAAATTTCAAAGCATGCACACAGACCTACAGTGACATGAACAGACAAAAGATGTACCAGGGATCCAGAAATTATTGCAGTTGGCCTCCTTAATTCTTTCCAGGAACCTAAATTGTTAGTCCTATTACCTATCTTCAGGAAGGAAATAGAAAAGGCAATAATAAGATTGTTCTTAAATTATCAAATTTTGCTTGCCAGGTGTTTGATTTGTTTGACATAAACCATAATGGCGCTCTAGGGTTTGAAGAATTCGCACGTGCTCTCTCAGTCTTTCATCCAAGTGCGCCAATTGAAGACAAAGTTGAATGTAAGTGCTGGTTAAAAGTTCTGGCTATCAACTTAGAACAAAATGTTTGTCACCATATATTCTGCTTATTTCAAAACAGTTTCATTCAAGCTGTATGATCTGAAGCAACAAGGCTACATTGAGAGACAGGAGGTATTAATTATGTACTTCTATTTGAAAAGAAACCTATTTATTTTGCATTGTCTATTTCTTGAGCACGGGCTTGTGTGTTGTAGATAAAGCCAAAGCATTGAACTGGATCCTACCTTGTATGATGATCAATTTGCATATATAATGTACCGCATACAACCAGTGTTGGTACCTACGAAATTGCTATGAAGAAATCCTGCTTTAGTTCTCTATTAGTGTGTCTATATATATATATATATATATTCTTATCAAAGGTGACACACTGTCACTTGCACTGGATGAAACCAGTTTGAGTTCTACATTTTCAATTTTATTATTTTGCTGTGTCAGGTGAAGCAAATGGTGGTTGCTACCCTCGCCGAATCAGGCATGGATCTTGCTGATGAAACAGTTGAATCAATCATTGATAAGGTGACTAGTGACTACTATCTTCTAATAGTTTTTCATACACTCAGGATCCAATAAATATGAACTTAAAACAAAAAGTAAACTTTTTTATTAAAAATCTATTATTTGATAGATGAATTCTTTTGTTGCCCTATTCCCAAAATCTGCACATAAAGAAAACTAAAAACAAGAAATAGTAATATTAAATGATTCGATTTTTTGTTTCTTTTGTTTTTATTTCCCCTTTTTTCTTTTTCATTATTTTTTTTGCCTTGTCCAGACATTTGAAGAAGCTGATACAAAGCATGATGGAAGGATTGACAAAGAGGAGTGGAGAAACCTTGTTTTGAGGCATCCTTCTCTTTTAAAGAATATGACACTTCCATACCTGAAGTATCTCTCTCTCCCCTCTCATGCATCTGTGTGTTGTACACTGACACATAATTTCCAGATTATTTACAAATGCTTAGTGCCATCATCAGGAATTACTACAAAATAGCTAGGTTTTCTTGGTATTGTCCAGGTTATGTATTTATAAAACAGTCCTGTTGGTTATATGGAACGATATGGTCCTGGATTGCCAGAAAACTGAACATTAAAAAGTCATGCCATAATTTATGACTTGAGCTGTTTCCTGATAGGTATAATATGCATTCTGATGCTAGACTTGATTATAACCATACATATGGATTTAAAGAATTAGTGTTTATGTGGTAATTCTCATCTGTTTATGCATCTTCTAGACCTGAAATTAGTCTTAAAACATTTATCCAGTTCTTATCGTCCCAATTATCAGTATAATAATGGAATATATTAACATTTAAGGTTTCTAATTAAATCTTGAATTCCTTTTCAGGGATATTACAACTGCTTTCCCCAGCTTTGTGTTTTATTCTCAAGTAGATGATGTATGAAAACAGATTAGGCTTGAGGGCTTGTTTCGAAGTTGCGAGTTTTTTTTTTTTTATTGAGTTTTTTCTTTGCCTTTTTGGTAGTAGGGATTTCTCTTGTGTTATTATATTATGTATAAATGTATAAAGACCTGGTAGTGGAGAAGGTTTGTGTTAATTATCTTCTGGTGGAAAGGTAATATGTTGTTAGTGTAGTAATCAAAATTGTTTGGTAGTGAAGAGTTGAACTGAAAATATTGGGTGGGATTGTAAATTACCAAGCTTCTGTTCACTAGTAACTAGTAAGGATTAGCACCCAACCATCTCACCTGACTGATGTCAAGTTATTTGTTTTAGTATTCTTTTTTTGTAAAAATTTTCTTTGTTGTATTATGTATATATTTCTTGTCTTTGCTGTGCTTAGTTTTGCATTGCTGATTCAATAATTAGAGGCATGCATGTCGTGTCCTACAGGATGTAATTGTGCATTGGCCTTTTATGTTATTTTTTCTGACCACAATTGTGTTTCGACGGTAAACTTCCTAGGAAACTTAATTCTTTGAAAAGAGTGTTGTAAAGGTCCGAGTTACATTGAATTATAGGCAGTCTGTTTAATGTAAAACTAAGCGCAAAAGAAATTTCGTGCTAAATTGTCTCCTATGTAGTTCATTATTTTTTATACATATAATTATCATATGCAACAAAATTATATATAATTTCGAACAAGGTATTTGGCGATGGTTAGCATAGCTTTGTCTTTCTTTTTTCCCCTCGTCTTTTTTAAATTGTGACAGGAGATGTATTGAATTGTCTTTGACCGGTTGTTAGCTATAATTGATAGGAATTGCTTCGGTCAACTCTAGTCCAACAAATCGGAAACGCAATAAAATAAGAAAGTAAAGGAAGAAAAAATATAAACAAACAAACTTACGATAAATTTTAATAAAAGCAGATACGAAACTATAAATAAATATAAGATAATAAAAAAACCAAATAAAACACAAATAGAAGAGAAAAGGAAAGTGCATCGTTCCTGCATTCCATTACTTACTAATTAATACCGTTTCAATAATAACCCACATTTTTTTTCCTTTGTCGAACTTACTAAGAATATTCACGTATATTAAAAGTCTTATCAAAACATTATTTGCTAAAACATATGTCTGCTACAACTTGAATGGATGTTTATTTTGTTAATTGAACAAATTTTCGTAGCAAGACGAATAAATTGTAGCATATTGAAGTACAAGTTTTTAAGATTATTCTTGTTTCTGCAATAGCTTATTATGGCATCTTATGTTGTTTATAATACAAAGTAATCACACATTCGTGCTGCTTAAGTTAAACTATAATTATAAAATATCATAGTACTGTTCAAAGGTGCCTTTGAGTCTTTGAGATTGAGTACTCCAATTTTAGGGGCCGAACACCAAATCAAGTTCAAGCGAGTTGACCCAACCCAAATTTAATTTGAAATAAATTTGAGTTTTATCGAACCGAGCTAAATCGAACACGAGCTGAAGCCGA
Organism: Rhynchospora breviuscula; assembly: GCA_027562975.1. Classification (NCBI taxonomy): domain Eukaryota; kingdom Viridiplantae; phylum Streptophyta; class Magnoliopsida; order Poales; family Cyperaceae; genus Rhynchospora; species Rhynchospora breviuscula. The sequence goes on from CM050400.1 coordinate 52,021,904, forward strand.
GTTCCATACAAACTTAATTATTATAAATTTTATATATACTTCATAGTTTTTAAAGTAAAGTGCAAATTAATTAATATTTATTCTTTTCTAGATTATTTTTACTTATAAACTAATATTTTATTTTTGTAATAAAATTTTGATAAGAGTTATATTTATATGTAAGAAATTAATACATTACATTACAAATCAAATTAAGTACTAAATGTTATAAATTAGATGATATAATTATCAAGCTATTTCAAGGATTTATTTGAAGGAACCAAATAATTAATCATGAGCTTAAATCGAACCGATCTTGAGCAAGTCATGAACCATGAACTTTTTTACCAGCCCGAATCATTTTCATTGAAAATAAATGTTAGAATCCATTCCGCACTACACATTGTAAGGTTCTTAATTTCGATCAACACACATTAGTCAGCTGAAAATAACATTCTTTTATAATAATTCTATTTCTCTAATCAGTATTATTAAATAAAAACCCGTGGGAGTCCGGTATTATTTTGTTAAATCTAATCCGACACGTCAGTAATTTCTGCAACAAAAAGAATATTTTCCAATTTATGCAATCTAAACTCTGTTAATATGTGTGTGTCGAGTTTTAATGCTCTTAGTCTTGACCCGATTCATCGATAGAAGTTATTTTGGCAGCACATTGTTTTGTTATTTCATTTTGCGATCCCCTTTCTTTCTATTTTGATATCACTGTGTCTTTGCCTTTTGTGGTGCCGCTCGGAGACCATCGCCCGCCTTTCCTGCTCTTCTCCTTCTATTCCATAACATTAACATTGCCTCACAAACCTCCGTACGTTTCTCCTCCTCTTCTCCGTCTGGTCGCACATCCTCCGTACATTCCTCCTTTTTTTCCGACTGGTCAGTGTTAGCAGAAAACCCTATAATATCTGTTACTGGCCAAATCCCGGCCTCTTCGCTCCTCTCTACGTCATCCTCCTTTGCCGACACGTCCCACGTTCCTCCGTGGCTTTGATTTGCAATTGTTATGAGATTAAATCCATGAAACTCCCGTAAAGGCTGCCACAAATACAAAGAGGTCTTTTGAACAAATCAGATCTAAGGTAGTTTTTGTTTCCGTTCGTTTTTTCCTTTCATCAGCACAAGTGAGGACAATCAACAGCAGCTGCCATACAACAAGGCAAATATGGCATGTGGAAGCCGTGTGGTACGTACTTCTTTATCCCCCTTTTTTATATATATGTGCCTAAATATAATGAACTCGCAACAAAAATGATAAGGTTTAGAAGTGTGCTTTATATTTATTGTCATCCATGAATCTAAGCGAAATTGGTACAATATGATAATCTCTCGATGAATTGGTATTGTATAAAGAACTTTTGATCCACATAAGATGTTTGTCAAAATTCCTAAATGGTTCATATCAGAAGAGACTAATAATTAGATTGCTGATGTTACATCAGATATTATTGGTATTAATTTTTTAAGTTGCTTTGTTAATGAATTCTGCTTATGTGATTGAATATATTTTAGTCTATCCTTTTTAGTATGTTGAACCTCCTACCACAAGCTTAAGCAAGACATTGAATTTCTATTACTGTTTCTTTACATTTTATTACATTATTTTTCAATAGTGATATTGTTTAACGACAAGTCAAGATAATAATTAAATTTCTCATAAGGTTGTACTTGCTTTCCTTTCAGGAAAATAAGACGAGATCTTTGCGTCAATATATCATGGACGATGACCAAAGAAAATCAATAAGTTCAACAAAAGATAATTTTTAACAAGGTCTGTCTTCTCTATTTTCATTGCCTTTTTCTTATTTTAACTAATTGTGACTACAATTAGTATGTGCTCTTTATTGAAAAGCTAATTAAGTGAAAGTACACACTAAACTCTGTTTGAAATTGAATTGTTAGAGTTTCTAGCAATTGAACTAATAGAGTCTATGAACTGTTCAATATTTTGGGCATATCAAATATGTCAGTTCAATATTTACTTATTTAGTTATAATTTTATTGATTTAGTTCCCTCTCTGTTGCTGTTGCTAGGATAGCTATATGTCCCTTTATTCATCACCTCCTAATTTAGATTGAAATCAAGGCACCACGCATTTAACCCTCATACAAAACGCTTACATATTATAAATAATTATCACCAAACAATTTTTAACAAGATGAAGAAGTAAATAATTGATAAAAACAAATATAATTAGGTTGGTGTCTATGTCTTTATGCTTGGGAGGGAAATGGAAATATGATTAGAGCAATGCAATTAAGGAATTTTGTTACAACTGTCGATATTTTGTATAGTAAGTGATTAATCGATGACGAAAATGCCCTTCAGAGGTGAGAAGTACCATCAACTTATTTGCAAATGTTAAATATTAATGAGAGAAACTTCATTTATTTTTTTTTCATGACAGGTATTAATTGAGCACAGGTTGCCGATAAGCAAAATGAGAGCAAGGATGAATGGTTCGTGCATTTGATTCTCTTTTCCTGCTATATATGTCTTCCTTTTTTTCATGGTTTCTGTACTTTTTCCTAATCAGATTTGAGGAGGTGTTTTTAGTTTTTACTTATCTTTTTTGTTTTTTTCTTGGCAATTTGAGCAATTGGTTGTACAAAACAGGATTCTCTTTCTAACTATCTTCTATCTTCCTGTGTTTGATTTGAAGAGCTGTCAGAGGGATTGGGATAGTGCTTCAATTTCCGTTTCTTGCATATTTATTCGTTTCTCTCAATTTTGTAGAAGAAGACATGGAGGTAGATATGTAACAACTGAAACTAGTATGTAATGCATTAATTAAGCAACACATATTGTGTGGGTTTAGCTATCTATATTGGGCTCGTTTGGATCGTATGGGAATAAGGAATGAATAAGGATTTTAGGACTAAAACGTTGGGAAGTGTGTAATTTTGTGAGAGAGATTTATGTCTAGAAAGAAGCTATTCCTAGCCCATCCAAACGCCCCCAATTGTTATATTCCCACTCATGGTTTCTTCACGGAATAAATCCTCAATTGGGCCAGTGCATAGTCTAAATGATGAGCTAGCACAAAGTCTAAACGGTGCATGGATGTTAATGGCACCAGCACATGATAGTTCAATGGAGGCTGTTGTACATGATAGTTTCAGCTACCTGATAACCTGGGTCAGTATCACAGCTATATTTTTGCAAGAGTATATGCAAAAATATTGGCAGAGGCATTATCCATTCGAGCTCTTCAAGTCCAGATTAGAATTTCCTAATGACAATCTTTCCTGAGTGGGTTCCATCTTGATTTGATCTTTAATCTGGCGGTTCATATCTACTATTAACCCTGCTGTCCTAGCTGTCAATCCAAATCAGCGGCTTTCAGATCTCACCTACATAAGACCTCCTTATTCTATTTTTGTATACAAAAGGATACGCAATGAGATATCAAACACTTGGTTCATACTTCGCCGCCAAACGGGCGAAAAATCTGATTACTCTACTTTACAAATTATTAACATGTTAAACTTTAAATTTATTGCGAACTAAACATCAAATAATTACCGACTACATTTAAATATATATATAACATATATAATTATGAACATCATAAATACAAAAAAAATTGAACTTTAACCTGTACAAATTTTAAATATATAACATATTTTCAAATTATTAGATTTTCGAATATTGAGCGAAGCTCGATTAGCCCCTCTAGTTTAAATCAACCTTCCTGATTTTTTAGCCAGTTTCCACTTTATTACTGCGTAATGTAATTGCATAATTCCCTCCACCCCAATATAGAAGATAAATAAGCAAAAGAAGCTTAAAGGGATTGTTGTGATCGTCATTATTTTCATCTAGTCCGGCACAATTATAGGTATCATATATTTACATGTTATTACTTTTTTAAGTTTTTTAGTTTGAATCAAATAGTTCATTTCATTGATAAAATTCTAAAATCAGACTATCAAAGGAAGAAGAATAGATAGTTCTTCAAGGTCTTATGTCCAAAAGCAATCGACCCCATGTCCCCATGTCCCCATGGCCCACTGTTGAGGTCTAGAGGATTACTTGAGACCTGGCTACATAAAATATCGGGTGAGTCACCTACAACTTAAAACAATTACTTATTTCCTCAAGGTCTTATATGAAAATTGCCTTGAATTAATCATAAGTTTTTCTGAGCTACAAAAAAAAGGGGCGAGTCCGTGGGTATATTTGTCTTTTTTTTTCATTTTATTTCATTTTAGCCCTTTACTTAACGCGGTCTCTTACCATTGCTCCATTGTAGAGATCCATCGATCCAATATTTAGCGAAGAATCTCTCTTCGCTTTCTCTCTCTACAAACCTCCTCAAGTTACCCTACCGTTTAGATCAAACTAAACTCTGTGGATTCGTTCATCGATCCATCCGTTGACGAAGTTACTGCTACTTCTAGGTTTGATTTCATCTACTTTTAGTTTTAGTTTCGTTTATTTTGTTTTGTGTTTTGTGGGGTCAATTCGGTTTTGAATTCGATGAAATCGGGTCAAATTAGTGCCCTAATTCGGTGTTTTATCTGAGAAAATCTACGACCTAGATTTATAATTTTCGTTATTAGTCCGAAATGGTGATTATTGTATTGCAGTTTATGTCGATTGATAGGTACTGTTCGATTGACGTCTCCTCGTTGCGTTATTTGATTCTAAATTGGGAGAATCAGAGATGTGATTATGCGAAAATTGATGATATATTTTTGTCTATTTATTGTTTTGGTTCTCTGGCTTGTGAAGCATTGTCGGATTTGAAGTTGATCCAATTATGTCCTTTACTTTAGTTTTAGCTAGATAATTTATCTGAGTTGTAGCTTTCTTGTCATCATAATATATCAATTGTAGATCATTTTCTCTCCAGAAGTTGGGAGTTTATTACTTACTATATCTGGTTGGTTTGTTGCATATAGTTCTCTAATGTTGGTGGTCTGATCTTATCTTTGATTTATCATCGTCTATTTCTCTCACTGGTTTTCTTTCTTAGGCTTATAAATGGTGTTAATTTATGTATTATTGTATCTCACTATTCAAATGAAAAAATTGGAATTTTCACATGTTTTCCTCTTTCTTTTCCAGGTTTCACTGACAAGGTTCAAGTTTAGAAAGTACTACAAAAATGTTTACTAGAATATTTGGAAAGCCTAAAGAACAAGCCAATGCCTTGGCTACTCTTGATAAATTAAATGAGGTAACTTTTGTCTCTTATATTTAATCCTATGTTTCAAGTATCTTGTAAAATTACTGTTGTCATTATTAACCAATGTAGTGAAGAAAATGGGATATACGGATGTCTAAGTTATAATAATTGCTATCCTGGAACGCATGACTTTCGCATTACATGTGACTTGTTTGGTTATGTTTGTAGACCCTAGAGATGTTAGAAAAGAAGGAGAAAGTTCTTTTGAAGAAAGCAGCTCAGGAGGTTGAGAAGGCCAAGGAATTCACACGCGCTAAAAACAAAAGAGGTGCAATGATTTTATCTGTAGAAAATTCTGAGGTGCTTCGTGTTTGGTACTAGCCCTGTATTAAACAACTGTGCAATTAAATACCAGCTATTGCGCAAGAGAGATTCAATATTGCATCTCATTTATAGATTTTGGATTTTTTGTCAGTCTAAACCCACATCATGGTCGCTCATTGGGTCTCAGGCCGGACTTCATTCTTTGTCAATTAGTTTCGACCTTTAGCTGATTTTTTTTTCTTTGGTATCTGTGCATATAGCGGCCATACAATGCTTGAAGAGGAAGAGGCTGTATGAACAACAAGTTGAGCAGCTTGGCAACTTCCAGCTTCGCATTCATGATCAGGTAAGCCTTTAATTTTTAATTTTAAAAGTTGATTTAATAAATATTATCTCAGTAATAGTGACTATTTTGGGTCTGTTGCTACTCCTAACCAGATAATGTGCCATATTGTACATGAGCCTTCAGTGTTTTACTTACTTACCCAAAGCATTGTTTTGTTGGAATTCTGTACTGGTAATACACCAGACTTGTAATTTGTTTGTTTGCTTTTATTTTATTTTATTTTATTTTATATTTCTCAAGTTAACAGAATTTGGGTTTCAATTGAGGTGTTTAACAGCTATTGGGAAAGCCATGAAAAGATATTCCATCTGTGTATAGCCTACTGTGTATAGTTAACAGAGAGCAGGACCATGCCAGTTTTGTTGATAACTTGCTTCTTATGTGTTTAAATAAACAGATGATCATGTTAGAGGGGGCAAAGGCTACAACAGAGACTGTGGATGCATTGCGAACTGGGGCTGCTGCTATGAAGGCCATGCAGAAAGCCACGTTAGTACCTATAATTATTTCATAATGGTTATAATTATTTTAAAATGGCTACTATATTTAAGCGAGCAATGAATGTGTATGTTTGAGTGGCTCTTCCTTGTATAATACTGGATTTGTTAATTTAAAGCAAAAATTGACTAGTTCTTCTTGACAACAGAAATATAGATGATGTGGACAAGACAATGGATGAAATAAATGAACAGACAGAGAACATGAAGCAGATTCAGGAGGCATTGGCTGCGCCCATTGGTGCTGCTGCTGATTTTGATGAGGTGAGTGATGTACACAATAATTGTGACTGATCCAACTACTAAAAAGGTCACAAAAATACCAAAAGAGGGAAGAACCTTTTTTATATTTTTGCTATTGGATTCGAGGAAATCCACAAAGATGTTCCTAAATGATTAAGTGGCTTTATAACAAACCTTTATATACCCCTTTGTAACACTGACAACACGTCGTTGTTTTCAAGTAAAGGAACAAGATTCTGGTTCTCTTGCAATGGTGTGTCAAAAGGCACAAAACAAGGGCTGTCTATATGTATTCATTGGACATAATTATGCATTCATTGTGGAAGTTATACTGGGAAATCAAGATAGAAAGCTTGTAGCAAAAGTTAAAGCCATATTATAAATCGAAAGAGCTCACGGTTTGCACAGATTGTGATCCTTATGAGCAAAAGAGCTTTGTTACATAATGTACTATATGCGGCATATAGTTTTATAAAAGAAAAATACAATAGTAGTTTGAGCATAAAGAAGGCCATGACACTTCCCATGGATAACCTTACTTTATTTCTAACCTTGCGTAACTTTGATTCAAATTAGGATGAGTTGGAGGCAGAGCTGGAAGAATTGGAAGGAGCAGAGCTTGAGGAGCAGCTACTAGCACCGGCCACTACTGCCCCTGCTGCTCCTGTATACACCCCCACTCCAGCTACGGCATCTTCCTCCAATACTGGTAAACAGCCGATGCGGCCTACTCCACAGAGAGCTCATTCTACCCCTGAGGATGATGAGCTTGCCGCTCTACAAGCTGAGATGGCCATGTAATCTGGCTACAATCTTGGGTACGTCTTCTCCAGTGTGTCAGCCTTTTTATTTTATTTTTACCCAGCCTCCTTTTGCTGTTGCGAAGTAATAGTTATACCGCTAATTTAATAATGCAGATTGAATAGAAAATACTTAGCCGTGATTGTTGTAGTTTGGGTCTTGCATTGAGATAGGCTTGTGCAAGTTTCTGGGTAATGTGTCAGAACAATTGCATGCAATATGTTCATGTTTTCATTTTTGTGCTCAAGTATTCCTGGAAAATAATTGAAAAGTTAGGCTGTATTTGCTAGAATGGAGAATGGTAAGTGTTGGTTTCAAATATGGTGAGAAATTTTGGGAGTGTTTTGCAAAATTGAGCCGTCTTTGCTCATAGGTTTGTTTTACTTTGGGGGTCAGGAGCTGTCTGTGTGATGTCATTTCCTGCATTTCCATTCTTAAATTGAGCTGGTAAACGTAATGCTGTAAAGAAGTACGAATTGGGGTTATTTTGATCAATGTTTTTTTTTTTTAACTAAATGTGTTTAATTGCGCAGGTTGTTGACACAAAACAAGATAAACAATAATGTAAAGTTGATTGTTGTCTGCATTGTCTTGTTTTAATACTGTGGTGTGTTAGATTATTCATATATCGATCAATAGACATCAGCTTCACTTTGTATGAAGAATGCCTTTGATATTATTAGGTAGGATTTCAAAATGGTGCACAAAGAGGCCATCCCTTCTTTTATGTGTGACATTCTCCTCTTTTCCTTGAATGATTAACATTTGTGGTGTATATCTCTGGATCAATTCCATTTTCTGAACGTCTCTCTTTCTTACATGCTTCTAATGATACCATATTCAGTGGTTCTGTCTTACAATATTTCACATCATCGGGTAGTGCAAAGATGTTTTAACAGAATGCCAACTGTTGCGTTAGGCAGAATGTTTAGCTATAACCAGCACTCCAGTTCGAATATTTTTTTGGAAGAGTGGCTGTTGTGTTGCACTTATAATTATTTAGGTTACAAATAATTAATGCGTAACCACTTAAAAGTTGTTTAGACATCGGTGATACGTATTTCTAACTGTCAGCATGCTGGGTGAATAATGGAGGCGGAAGTAAATTTTTGGGGCATGTTATTGAAATTTGAGACCAAGAAATTTTAAAAAGAAAATACATGAAAATTGCTAATGGATAAATCGAATTTTTAAGAATTAGTTTGCGACTTTTAACTGCAAAGGCTGTGTGAATTTGTGTGCGCGCCTACTGCTACAAATGAATATAAGGTCTCATGCTACTTACAACTGCCAGATGCCTCATGTAGTCATGCGTCGCTTAATAATTCCAACTTACTAGTCGTTACCCTGTAATTTGTTAGTGCCTACTTTTTGTCAAGTACGATTGATTTTCAATTAAGCCTGAAACTACTTATTCTGGTCAACCGCGCTTGCTGAATATAATTAATAAACTCCTTCCACCTGTTTGGATGAAGGGCAGATGATGGGAGGGAAGGGAAAACTCCAAGAATTATTATAATCTCATTGAATATTTAATAGGAGGACGATATGTGGACACTAGCCTTTTAACCTTCCAAAAGTTCCCAAATCTTTCAATTGATTACTCATATAATGTATGCAATGGAGGCAATTGGCCGTACCAAACTTAAGTATACAACATGCGATAACTTCTCTTTTTCTTTTTTTTTCTTTTTTTCTTTTCTTTCCCTCCAACTTTTCATTTCACTTTCTCTTCATCTCCTGTGAACGAAACCCATTATAATTTCGGTTGAGAGAATGAACGATAAGCTATTGATACCAGAGAGTAATGAACAAGACATGAAAAAGAAAAAGAATACGAGAAAGACAGCCTGATAATTTTCCGCTCTCTACTAGGAAACACCTACACACACACACACACACACACACAAATTGAAGAAGTTCTGAGTTTACTGAAGTAAGAGCCTTTTGAGAATAATCCCAACCACCTCCCAGCTATAACCCCTATATCGAAGCCATCTAGCAATCCGTGCTTTGCGATTCTCGATTGACACACCTTGGCCCTTAGTCCACTGCTTTGACACCTCAACAAGTAGTTTATCCATTGATTCTTCTGAAATAGTCTCTCGTATTTCCTTATTAGCTGTGCCACCCCCACCTTTATTGTTCTTTATATCATTTATATTGCCATTATCTTGAGCATTGGTGAATTGGGATTGGAGCCGCTGGAGAATTACAGTAACAACCCCCCAATTAAAACCACGATATTGGAGCCACCTAACAACTCTAGCCTTGCGTTTGTCTATCGACAAATCCTGGCCTCTCAGCCACTGTTTGGAGGCTTGGATGAAGAGACGATTCATGGATGAATCTGACATGGTCAGCTGTGTGTTGCTAGATTCAATCTCATAAGGATCAGAGTTCGTCTGATCATGGTTATGATTAGTACCATCACTATAACTGTCATCATCCTCGAAGACCTTTCTCGTTGCTTTGGTGACATCAGCTTCAGATACCCCCTTTTGAAGCAAGGCCTGATATTATTCAAAGAAAAAAGCATGAGCTTTGCTGTAGGATTACAGGATCATAATTGATAAATTTCTATGGAAATCAAATTTTACAAAATTTCAGGAGGCTTCTTTTTGGTATATTCAACATATGTTGAAGTTCTGAGCAAGTATTGTTGTGCTACACAAAAGCTGCATAAGGATGGGAAATGTACTATCAAATGTATGCTATAATGTCTCAATTAACACTCAGCTGTTTTAACTAAACAGAAAAGAACCCAAAAGACGATAATAAACAGAATTAGCAAATTAACTTGTTTAATACGGCGTGGGCCCCAAGCAGCGGAGAGCCATCTTGACCGTGAAAATGTTTCCGCATACAGTCCATCATTCACTAATCCCCTGTCAGTGTAACAGGAAAACAAATACACAATTGAAGAGAATATTAGTAAAAACAAAACACCTGCTCTCACCAGAAACATTGGTGCCAGTGCACACATTTAGATGCAGAATGGTAAAGTAAATAGTAGCAGGGTTTTTTTTTTTTTTTTTTTATATTTTGTGTTGGAAATTTTTAAATTGTAGATGCATCCCGTATCATTTAGGTAGATTGTGTATACAATTTAGTGTGATTTGAGAATCGTTTCGTCATTAAATAAATGTATGTAAATTTGAAAAAAAAAAAAAACCATTTTCAGATAGCTCAATGGTCAACTGGTTTTGAAGTTGCACCAAATTTGATACACAGCTTATCTAAATTACAGCAAACACATCTACAATCTTAACTTTCAATTTTGATAAGCTTTGTGTCAGCTGTCAAGGTTGTCAAACAAGTATGTTGTTAATACAAGCTAATTATTAATAATATTATTAAAACAAAAACCTGTTCTCAATGTCCGCTATGACTTTGTCTACCACTTGAAGTGGGAATTTCTTGCTACGTAGCTTCTTTCTTAGTTCAGCCACTGAGAAGGCTCTGGGTCAAAAAAAAAAAAAAAAAAAAATACAAGTGACTAATTGGAAATAAAAAAATAGGAAACAGAAATTACTGGATAAGGTAATCCACAAGAAAATATTAGCAAAATTTGAGAAAGCTATTGGATGAAATCTGGTCAAACAAAGAATAAGATACCATACTTCATAAAGTTCAAGGCTTCTTTTATCGATTCAATTCGAGTAATTTGATCATCTTAACTTTTCATGCTAAATATTTTGTTTTCTCATGAAGAATATCATCTTCAATTTTTTATTGACCATATCTTTACTTTCAATTAAAAAAAATGAAATATGAAATATCAGACCTCCCTGAAAGTAATTCAATTGCAACTTTTTTAGCATCTTCAAAAGTACTCTTGCTGATCTCATTCTCATTGATTTCTTTTTCTTCACTGCTGCAGCTTTCATCTAAATTAACTGCCCAAGAGAAATACTGATAAATAAAACATTATATAAATATATTGGACATATAAATAAATACACAAAGCTTCTCCTTGAAAACATAATTATGTCAAAATTATTTATGATTTGTATAAAAGAACACAAACATTTTTGCTCTTAGTTTAGTTAGATTCAATTTATTTTTTATTTTCTCAAAGCTTCTTATCATTTCAGAGTAGGTTTATGTCTCCGACAAATAAAATGAAACTGCGATAGATACCAGGAGGCAAGAAATATACATTCTGAATCAAAGATAGTAATGGAACCCCAAATTTGTATGATTTCTATGCACCGTGAAAGTACACAGGACTTTGTTGGCATTTAAAGGAACACAAGGGATGCCTACTTGCATTTCAAACAAAACAGAAACCATGATAGAGGGCTAGAGACTCATCCAAAATCTCCTATTTGCATCCGAATACTTGGAAGAGACACTAAAAGGAATTACTCCACCCACACTGAAATAGTAGCATACACAAGCAAGAGTTACGCATGCCAATACAAGCATATAATTTTACTCACAAGTTTTTACAAGTCGGTCTTCCGAGGAATTTCGACATACACTTATGGAGCGTTTCAAGTCAACATCAACATCTCTGTGTTCCTGCTTTTTGTTTCTCTTCAGCAAACGAGCTGAAAAACACAAGTTGAAATTTCTTAACTTGAGATAGTTTAGACCTTTTCAGTCACCAAATCAATGGAAAAGTTTATCTTCCATATTTATATTCGTTATCATAGATTCATAATCTCACCAGTTTTGGTAGGTCTTTTCTCAGAGACATTATTACAAACACTTTCAGGCTGCTCCAGAGCAGTGTCATCGCACGATTCCTCCTTCGATTTCTGCTTTCGTAAACTAGCAAGAGACACTGGAACTGGAGAGTTTTTGATTTGTGAAGGGGAAGAATCACTCTGAATGCATCTAATGGTTCTAGCTGAAGAATTATAACCTCTTCGCAACCTATAATAAAACACAAATTCAAAAGGGAGCGGATTTAGTCAAAAAAGGTTGAATCATTAGTCGAATTTCGAAGCATAGATTATGCAATATATACTTTACCAGGAAACTGCCAGATTGCGAGATTGGAGTCGGAGGGAGATTTGAAGGCTTCGATTTAAAGCAACACTCCCCATTTTCCTTCAGCGAGATTTTACACCAAAACCAAAACCTCCGTGAGATTTCTAGAGAGGTTTGTATCGCTTATTTGCCTTTTCGACCCCGTAAAAACGATAAATTTGATAACAAAATTAATTGCTGCTTCGAATCGGTGCTTGAAGTCTTGGCAATGTACAACAGTACTTGAGAAAACTCAGGCTGTGCTCCACAATTTTGTAATAATGGAAGGGAATGAAATAAAAAGATTGGGAAAGGGAGAGCAAGTTAAGGAAAGAAAATTGTTTATTGAGTTTACTTACTCCAACACACCACAAGAGGGAAGAGAGAGGAACGAGATTGTTTTTAGATTTTAGATTAGAATATAAGATGGGAGTTGACTATTTTATCTTTGCTGAATGGTGATATACCCAGCACATGAAGAAATGAGGCCATTTTTGTAATTGAACTCGTGTTACTCCTTGTACGCTCCAGTTTCGGAGGTAACAAAATTCTAGCTGTAATGGAAAAGACTTACTCTTGTTAACTTTTCATTCCATTACATTTTAAATAATACAGCAAGTAAACTGAATTAAGAAAAAAAAATAAGTATGTAAGGACTAGGGACACACCTCGGAAATTTGAAGGATATAGATGAATAGATCATGCTTGATTTGAATTGTATAGCAACTCATGAAAAATTGCATAGGGACCCATATCGCATTATTCCTTCTATGCAATGAAACTTATTATGACAAAACTTCAATAGAATGGGGGTTCTTAGATGCATGATTGCGTTGTAGCATATATATAGAAAGAAAAGTGTTCAAAAAGAATTCCAATGAATCTATTATGCAAAATTATAAGAAAATGAAAACTTGTACAAAATTATCGTATTTTTTATTTTTTAATATCTTGAATTATTATTTTGGATATATTATTTGAGATAGGCTAAAATCAGACACAACTGACGGATGGACCCGTCAGCTGCGATTATACCTCAACTTTTGAGGTTCTAATGGCTAATCTGAACCGTTCAATGTGTTCTCCATATTGAAATCTCATTGGAGACCAAATTTTACATTTTTCTGATTTTATTTACTATTTTTTTGAGATTTTTAAAAATTATAATTATTGAAGGGTCCAGAATTGTTTAGATTAAGAATTTTGTAAAATACCAAACAAATACTAAAAATTTTCATAAAAATATAAAATTTTGTCTCCAACGAGATTTTAATATGAATAGCACATTGAACGGTTTGGATCGACTGTTAGAATCTCGAAAATTGAGATTTGATCGTAGCTGACGGTCTCATCCGTCAGTCGTGACTGATTTTACTCTACCTCATATTATTTTAGATCTTATGATGTTATTGTAGGTGTATTTGATTCTCATCAAATTTTTTTTATGTTATGTTATTTTAGAATTGTTTATTTGATAATTATTGTTATACTATGTCTATATTAGACGTTGTGTCGTATGTACATTTTCTGCAAAAAAAATTTATGGACCATGATTGCATAAATTTCTAGTTACGCCCTTACTATAGTACATAGTAGAGATGATGGATTTAATTAGAATAATAATGTTTCATAACGGGTGATCAGTAATGGAAAAGAAAAATCATAGTCACAATGATGAATAGTCGGTTCCAAAAGATAAAAGGTTTAATATTTTATAAATGAATTTATCACATAGAAATTTTGAGTTTTCAACTATATATGTTGCAACATCGGCTTGTGGATTGACTGTTTATCTTTCACGAGTTAATGATGCAACAAAAAATCACATGCATCGGTACACTCATATATAGTTTATTTGTTATTAGTTAATTATAAGCTACTAAGTATTTGTCATCTTCTATCCACCATGACGAATGTCCGTCCCGTAGATTCCCTATCCGCGCGCTATAGTACCCTCGTTGAAAATATTGTTCATACAGTCCAAACTATTCAATAATCTTTCAATCAAGCGAACACATTTTATTTAATTTTATTGTCGATACATTCCACAGAATAGAATACAAAACATGAAATATAAATAAAAACAAGAAATAAAATAAAAACATACGATGGGAATCAGAAGTAATCGGATTGACTCATCCTAACTTGGAATCCCACATATTATTGGCAGAAATAAAATAAAAAAAAAAAGTGATACGATACGTTCACTTCACACTTGATCTGTGGTCTGTGGAATATAATATAGTGTATAGTGCACACAACATTACCAGTGGAATTGATTAATTGAACCAGTCACACTCCAAGACTCCAACAAGTGCATCCAGTACGCAAAGTGGAGTAGAATGCATGGATATCAAGCTCCATTATATTACCATTGCTCCTCTGTTCCAGGAACTTTTTGTATATAACCCCCTGTGCCAGAGGGAACTCTCCGGTCCCGCCGACAATGGCCCATTCACCCTCTTCTACAACCGGCCCCATTACCTGAAGCGACGAGCCCTTGAACCTGTTTTAATATAGGTTATATGACAAGTCAGTTTGTCTTCAGTAAGAATTGAATTATGTGCAGAATTTTCTATATGCATGTCTGACTTTATGACATCTATTTATCTTACGTACCGGGCATCTTCAAACACAATGCTGAAGGAATTGTACCAGCTTTGAGATCTCATTCCTGCCTGGATATGCAGGCCTTGTGCGCGTGCAATGACCTTTGCATTGCTCCCGAGTCCGTCATACAAGGGCCAATCATTAACGACGGTCGAGCCAAAGGAATTTTGAAGATGTGGATCTACTATTCCTGCTTGGTCACGGTTTGGTCCCAGAGGGGTGTGGTGCAAGTATAAATGGAAGTAAAGTTCATTTTGCGGCAGTGCATTCCGAGCAGGAGCTGTTTTGAAAGTGGGTTTAACCATGGCTGCTTGGAATGTTGGTGCAAGGATCGATAGATGTGGAGAGGGTTGATGATCAAGGTTTGCTGCTTTGGTTTTTGTTTATGCTGAGAGAATTGAGGGGTGGAACAATATTTATAGGCAGCTAGAACTAGCAGAGGACGCCTTAAGGGCAATTTCTCAGAAAAATAAAAAAAGACCTCCGTCTCTTGTGTTCCCACTAAGTCTTGCTCCTTAAGTCTTCACATTAAATTTTGTTTGGTAATATGGGTATACGTATATCTCACGTGTTCTTAATTATCTAGCTACCAACAAGAATTGTTGACCTTTAGTTCAATGTACTGCAATTTCATTTTGCATTTTTTTTTCCCAATAAAAATGGAGTGGTACTTATTCCTACAATTTTAAATATTTTTGAAACTATATCTTTCCTATAAAAACAAAATTGACCATACAATTATACAAAACAAAAAAAAAATAGAAAATAGAATTGCAGATTTCATATATATTGTGAATATGTGGTACAATGACTGCATATTTAAAACGAAAAATTTACTACATTATATAAATTATAAAAAATACGTAATTGTAGTATTATAAATTCTGTATCTTAACTATTTGATAGAATATTAGTCATATTGTATTAAATACTTACTTTTTAGTGGTTAATTAATTGTTATGTGGACTAGTTAGCATGGATTACAAAGTTTGAGAATATTTTAACAAAATAAAAGCAAGTTGTTTGTCAGTTGTCACAATCAAAAAATTTGAGGGTCATTAAATTCATGTTATATTCTTTATTCGTACAAATTTAGTTTAGTTTCTTAATCAATTAAGTTCTACTCAAGAAATAAGGACGCGTTAAGTTGGTCAGTCAAGAAATTATTATACTAAGAGTTATCTTTGGTTCCATCTCTTTAATTTGGCGTAGTCCCCTTTATTTCTTTGGCAATATTATTTTTTTTTTTGTAGTGAACCATTTTTTTTTTATGTAGGCTGAAAAGAGAACTCCTTTAAAATTATGAATCGCTGGACAAATTCCTTCTTTTGTTAATTTTATTTATTATCGACAAGCCCTTTGGGTCTTCTTTGTTTTATTCCAGAGGGAGCGGATGTATGCTTGGCCTGCCCTGATCAAAATGATTTTTACTTGGGATTTTATTTTATTTCATTTCATTTGAATTGATTTTATAGGATTTCGTTAGATCTAATTATATGAGAATTCTAACCAAATGACACCAAATTCTTTCATTTTGATCAAGAATTTTCGAAATGAAATAAAATGAAATCCCATATTAAAAAAAAAAAATGGGATTTTGATCAGGGCCTAACTGATTCCACGTATTTGGTAGTATTGGTTAGTATAAGATAACTATACGGCCTCCAAGAAATTAAAAGCTCAAAGTGTTCCTAAAAGCTAATCAATTTGATTTATTTATATTCATATAATATAACCTGTGCTTTGAAATTAAATACAAAACAAATTGATAATTCTCATTTAATAATCAAATTTTTGTTTGCCTTTCTTTAAATTATTTGATAGGTCAAATTAAAGATTCAAAAGAAATGAATTAAATATGCAAGTGTAATAAAAATTTAATATTTTTTAGTTGAAATATGCTTATAATTTTTTTTATCTTCTTAGTAAATAATAATTTTATTACAAAAAAATATTAATTTATTATATTATTTTTTATTGTGATATTTTAAGTTCCGATCTTTGAAACCCGGCCTCCCTTGCTTCCACCCTGATTAAACAAGCATTTCACTGAATAAAAACAGTACAAAAGACATGTCATATGATTATGACTTGACAACTAAAGTTCATACGCATAATATAGATGCCGTTCAAAAGTGATCTATATAAATAAATACGGGTCATACTATATTATATTTACGTTTGAACCTATAGCTGGCAACAAATGGAACTCAATCTGAATTACGATTTGCTAGGTTTGATTATTATCTAGTTTTGGACGATCTTAATTAGTCACCAGTTTATTCAAATAATGAAAGAATAAAATGTCAAACTTTCACACCGCATGTTTGAATAGAAATGTAAGAACTAAAAAAATGAACATAACAGGACTCAAATATCTGTGTAGAAGTACCAAAAGCTGCTATATATTCGGCTGATTAAATTAGGGAGAAACGATATATCTTGAAGTACCAAAACCGTGAAGAAATGATAAAACCAGAGTACTTCCTGGTCCTTTATTGTATTGTTATCAATCTCCAGTATGCTTGTCCTGCGTGATCCACATAAAATAAAAATTTACTGAGGCACTGTTTCTAGTGAATTTGGTACAAATAAGGCTCGGTCAACCTTACTGTTACCAAGCAATAACTAGGTGTTAAGATTAATTTAAAATTTGTTTCATTCCTGGAATTGTTTTCAAAGAATCATTACAATTTGTGCCACTTCTTGTTATGTATTTCAGAAAAAAAAACAATAAATAATACGACAGTGTTACATGCAATCTAGTGAAATCAAATATAATACGATAGATCAAATTAGGGTCTGAAGATGGGCGGCGGCACAAGGGAGGTAGATGCGCATGGAACATCACTCTGCTGGAAGGAAAAATCAGTTATAAAACACACAAACGCCTATTTGAGAATGGGAATCCTGATTTCATCTCTGAATAAAACCATAAAAGTAATTAGATTCATATTGTTCTTTGGATCCTTCACTGCTGGATTGGATAACATTTCCTTATAAACCCAAAAACCGCACTAACAAACATCACTCTCCTGGAAAATGAAAACTCAGAGCACCCCTGAAGTTCAAAATGTTTTTATGGGGCACTACGGCAAGAAAAACTACTGCCCAATGAAAAATGCATCAACTGAAATGTCAAATTAGCTGTAACCAACCCTTCCTGGAAGACGCAAACAACTTGTTCTTAAACTTCCCCAACTGCACCACCACAATATAAAAAACCTACAATCTGACATCTATCTCACCCAACGTAACTTTTTTTTTTTTTTTTTTTTAAATAAGTGGAAAACTGCACCAACTTTTCCATTACCGAAAAGTGAACCCAATTACAAGCATCAGTTTATTTGCTGTGTCAGCGCCCTTTTGCGGACTTATACACCTAAAGTAAAATGAAAAATCTGCACCGGTACCCCTTTGATCTATGTACCTGTGCACAAATATAATCTTTGTCTCATAGACATCAAAAAACAGCCACATACAAAAACATATAACACCACACTTTAGTCAAAGAACTAAGCAACTCAGAAATCAAAATAGACTTCAAAAGGCCCTCGAGACAGCCACCTATCTCCAACGCAACCTCTGGGCCCACTATCTTTTCTATTGCCATCTCCACTGGTTTCTCTGTCCTCTCGACTGATCCTGACATCGCTACCTTCTCCAGACCAGTAAGTTGTGCAGTTAGCGCCTCCACCAATGGCTTCAGACTCCAAACACCAGCCCTCAGTTTGTCTGATCACATTACTTACCAGTATACCAGCAGGCACTTGACAGCTGTACAAACTGAAATAAGAGAGTGGTGAGCAGCATTATTAAAGCATACTTTATTTCTGTTAGACTGGTAATGCATAAAGGCATACTTTATTTCTGATCACCCAAAGTATTGCAGCACACGAATGCATAAAGGCTTCCTTTTTATCAATATTAATCACAATGCACATCAAATCTTCTAGACATCTAGGATAAACACAATGAAATTGTGCTAAAAACCAAAGCCAAATCAATCTATTTTGTGTACAGGAAAAGAATAAATGATCTAAATTTTAACATGACAACAATAATGACAATAGGGATCTCCTCACCCAACGTAACTGATACCCTTTTTTTTTTAACCTCTGGAAGACTGGAACTCTCCAAGGAATCACTATTTCAAAATGGAACTTAGTAAAAGTTTAGTATGATGGTATCTCCAAATTATCATAGATATAGGACTTGAAAGAGAGAACATTGTACTTTTTTTTTAATATCTGCCCGTAGGCCACTAATTCATTAAAATGAAAACAAGCTTACATGCGTCTGAGTTCATGGCCAACAAAATTAACACCAGTACACGCACTGCAATCAGTCTAGCCCCTCAAATCCTACTAATTTTAGGTAACAAAATACAGAAAAGAAAACACCGAAAAAAGAACCAATCTAGTTAATAAGAAGGCAACTAAAAGAAATTAAACAAAGGGTAAGACTCCACAATAACAAAGAACCTCTAATCAAGGTGATATTGGTTCCCAACGTAGTGAAGATGTACTCCAACACTCCTTCCTCTAAGCTAACAGCTCTATTCTTTCTGGCCCAATTTTGAAATGATGTGCACTGGTCGGACTGTCTGCCCATTGAAATGAGTAATCGGAATTCTATTTGTGAAAGCTCCGATCAGTCTGATTGCCTGGTGAATTGCTGCCACTGATTGTAGAGGATGGCACATCATTTGAGTTATTATCCAGTACCGCCTTAAACAAGACTATAACAATCAGAGAAGATGCACATTCTGTGGTTTTCTCTATTGCTCATTTTGCCCCTTATCCCTTGTAATGCTTCTACCAGTGTAATAGCTTCAGCGAGAAAGGGATCTTGTGCTATATTGTGATTATAACTCTCACCAACCCCATTCTCATATAACAAACACATCAGCAGTACCAGCCCAACCACTTACATCCAAGGAGGCATCGACTATATGTGTCAATCATCCAATGTTTCTTTCATAACATCTTGCCTCCAATCCAGCACTTGACTTCCTTTCCTGTTCACCACCCAGCCTGAGTACTAAGGTTGTCACAAAGCATATACTTGCTGTCCCGTTTCAATTTCCCACTGCATCTGATGAAATTATAATTTTTTTTAAGCTATGATGAAATTATACTTCCAGCAACATATTGTGTCCAATATATTTTAGCATCTCTTTTTGTCTGTTTATCCTACACGGACATTTCTTGGGTAGCTCTAAAAAAACCTCAGAATATTATATACCCAATACTTGTACGTCTCTACAAAACAAAGACAAATTCAATCATGTTGTGATACTTATTCAGGGATTATACAATACCAAGGTTTTGCATGGTAGACAACAGAAGTGACCTTGTTAAAATACTCACATTAGATGTCTTTAATTGTGCTTTTCACAGAAAATACTAGATACATAAGATACATGGAAGAATTTGATAGTCGAACACAAAAGAGCATTGTCACACTTCAATCAAATTTCTAAAGTCAATAAATCTGCTCACCAATTGAGGCAATTATTCATGGCAATCAAATCCTTTTGAATGCGTACTAGGAATTTCTAATATACTGCTCTTGTACTTACCTTTTCAATTTTTAGCTCCTTACAGATAATTATGTGCTTACAAATATCCCACGTACAGTTAGCTGTGCTTCCTCTTCAGCAGACTTGTTACCCATCTGATAGGCTGGGCTTAGCTCGACTAGCAATTGCTTGATGGAAGGGGCAAATGCATCATTGTAAAACTTTATTATATTCACAGGCTCCACTCCAGTTTTCTATTTTCACAAGAATTCTTTCCATGCAAAATAGATGCAGTTATGATAGCCTTTGTGTAGTAAAAATCCTATACGAATTGAATGCATACAAACGAGCAAGCAAATATTTCAGAGGCAAAACATGATGTAATTTATAGGGTCGGGCATGCTTCACTGACAGTTTGTGGGCCCACCTGCCTCAGATCATTTTAGCAAAGTTAAATACCTTGAAATGCCAGTTCTAAACAACCAACACAAAGCTGATTGTAATGCCAGGTGGGGTAATTATGATGCACGATTTTAACTCCAAATATCAATTTGTAATTGAGCCAATACTTTTAGCCCCTTTCAAATTAGTTTGGATTTGCTCCTTTCCTGCAATTATAGCCTACTGAGACTAGACCTATCCTGAATTTACAAATCATCAATAAGAGGGCTTTTTTTTTTTTCAAAAATTATATAGAGTAGGTGCATATATCCTATGTATAAACAAGTTAAAATATAGAAATCAAAAACGAGCAAATAAAGAAATACAAAGGAGCACCGACCTCAGCTGAGCTAAATTTCAGATGATAAATATCAGACCAGAAAAGAATGGCCTCTGGAGTAGTCAATTTGCCAACTACTAAATCCTGCCAAGTAAGTTATCAAGAAATTTACTAGAAAGGTAGTCCATTCACCCAATCAATCCCCAATTACTTCCGCCTTCAAAATATTCAGCATAATTTGACAATATTCCAAAAAAGACATAAATCAGCAACATAATTCGAAGAAAAAAAAAGAGAGAGAAGTGACATCAAGCAGAACTGAAAAAGAATTACATACCCGAATGAGGTCGCTAGTCAAAACTGAGCATTACCCAAGCCTGACATGATTCACCCTTGGTTCATAACCTGAACCTCAGTTGTAACTAATCCTGAAACTAGCTTGAACATGTCATTAGCAACTCCAATATGACCAGTGACCAGATCAAAACAAAATATCCACCTTTTTTTGTCACTTTTAATTTGTAAGTTAATCCAGGTAACCGAGAACTTGATGATTCAAGCCCTAATATAGTTGACAGACCCCAGAAAGAAAAAAATAATTAAAAAAAGTACTGACCTCATACTGGGGTTAAGCACAAAAATGAAATGAGAAAAGGAACATTGAATATGATCCAGCAGTAAAAGAGAGAGCTCAGAAACCAACAGATGAAGAACCCTAATGCAAATTACCAAGTATGGTTAGATCCATCAGCCATACAAGTCTCTGACTATTGAAGTATTGATAGAATCCTGTCAGCTCAAGCATCACTCTGTGAGTTCATACACAGGTACAATCATGTGAGAAGTAACTTGGTTATAGATTTGGCATAACCCAAGGAACAACTTATCACCTTATCACCTAAAATGAGGGGTAAATATAATTTCCTCCACTACCCTCATGAACGCACACGGTATCAATAATCACCACATTATTAATGATAAATTCAATTTGTTGAGTTCCTGCAAATCCAAACAAAATGAGTTAAATTCCATGCGGTAAATATCAGTCCAAAAAAGAACAGTCTGGACTAGTAAATTTGTCAACTACTCATGAACCTAGTAAATTATCAAGATTTAATAGCTTCAAATAGTCGATTAGTCCAATCAAACCTCAATTACTTCTGTCACTTCCATGCAAATAAACCACAGTTTGGCCTAATGTGGTAATAATAAAGATATGATAAGGCCCCTTCAAGCACTTTCTAGTCAGAACTACACCATTATTTTTATAACTTTTTATGATCTTTTTTCCACTAAATGTTGCAAGTTTCCTCTCCTCCTTTGATACAGGCTTGAGACTGTCTATGTTGCAATAACATAGGCGGAGTTAAAAACTTGGAAAAATGTTAGTAAAACTTATACTAATATGTTTCCTTTATTTTACTTCTTTGTCATCTGTGATAATGAGAAGTATCTAGGAGAAAAGAAATATAGACAAAAATAAAAGTAGAGAGACAGAGAGGGGAGAGAGATATACCACTACCAAATCATGCTGAAACTCGACACAAGAACCAGAGATATGAAAGCAGAGATATATTACTTTTTCCCTTGTGACTCTTCAACTGCCATATTGATGAAATTTGACTTCTCAATCCAATGTCCTTTTCTTCATATTTTGCCAGTCCAGTCTTTCTCAACCTTTATATTGACTTATTACTTTTTCACCTTCAGTACGTCCTCCTAAACTTTTTCTTCAATATATTGACTTATTAACTTTTTCGCCATCAGAAATCCTATCTAATTTGTCATTAAGATTCCTTCTTCCTATATATTGAGGAGTTTCTCTCCTTTGATATTCTTTTTTCCTCCTTGGGTATCTTTCTCCATTAGTTTCTTCAACTGCACATGTCCTCTTTTTTCCTTCTCAAGTATTTCCTCTCCTTGCATGTCTTCTCTTTGTTCCACCCTTGAGCATGTTCGTTTTGAAGAACCTAGACTTTTTCTTCTAAATATGGATTTATTACTTTTTCAACTTTATATGTCGTCTTCATTTTCTACTTGTCATCTCGAGTCTTAAACACCGCTTTACTTTTATGCTGGTCCTATATAGAGATTCAGTCTAATAAAGTTATACTTCAAATAGATGTGTTTATGATCTGTTAAAGGAAGTAAATTTTACTTTAAACATACAAAAACTGCTACTGAACAGTTCATACCAATGTCTCCATGTCCAGAACAAAGCCCAATTCAACTAAAACTAAACACACCATATTAACCCTCAACATGCCATTAATGCTTAATTTAACCCTATTCCAACCCCATTCACCCTCTCAGCAAGATTTGGAAATATGAAGGGACAATCCGATCCTCTAAAAAGTTCACCAATATTGATTTCCAAAAAAGAAGAACTAACAGCTAATGAAAACCAGGTTGAGGAACTACAAAATATATTGATTATATAGTAAGAAGTCAAAACTGAACATCATACTCACAAATATATTGAAAAAATTAGAAAGAAATTCATACCTTCCATCCAGCTGTTCATTGTTGTCTGTCCACCTTTCTTCATGAATCCTTATCTTTTTTTTTTTTTTCCTCCTGTTATCTTCTTCTTCTTTTTTTCTTTTTTTTTCCCCTTCTTCTTCTTCTTTTTTTCCATATTTTTTTCCTCCTTTTTTCTTCATCATTTTTTTTCTTCTTTTTTTTTCTTATTCTTTTTTCCATATTTTGTTTCCTCCTTTTTTTCTTCTTTTTTTTCATATTCTTTTTTCCATATTTTTTTCCATTTTTTCTTCTTCATTTTTTTTCTTCTTTTTTTTTTCATATTCTTTTTTCCATATTTTTTCCTCTTTTTTCTTCTTCCTTTTTTTCTTCATCATTTTTTTTTCTTATACTTTTTTTTTCTTATTCTTTTTTTTTTTTTGCATGAGTCGTTTCCTCTTTACTTTCTTCCTTTTTCTATTATTTTCCATCAAAGTGTTATGCCTTTCTTACCCTACACAAAAAATAAATATAATGACATTAGTATTGATAACGATTTAGTAATATCAATAACAATAATGCTAGTAATAATAGTAATAAAACAATAATAACACTCAAACTTGCCATTATGGGTCAATTTGACTCAATTCCAACCCCATTTACCCTCACAGCAAGCTCTGGAATATAGAAGGGAAATCAGATCATCTTTCAGCGTTCACCAATATTGATTCCCAAAAAAAACCAACTAATTGCTAATCAAAACCCAGTTGATGAACTACACAATATACTAAGTAAGAAGTCAAAACAGAACACCATACTCACAAATATATTTAAAAAAAATTAGTGAGAAATTTGTACCTTCCTGTCAGGGTTCATTGTTGTCTCTCCGCCTTTTTTCATTCTTCCTTTTCTTTTCTTTTCTTTTTTACCTCCTTTTTTCCCATCTTTTTTGTTCCTTTTTTTTTTCCTGTTTTTTTCTCCTTTTTTTTTTCTTCTTCTTTTTTTTTTCTTCTTTTTTTTTCCTCTTCTTTTTTTTTTTTCTCTTTTTTTTTTCCCATTTTTTTTTCCCCTTCTTCTTACCCTACACAAAGAATAGGTATAATGACATTAAAATCTGATAATGATTAATTCATACAACAACACAAAGCCTATAGGCTTGAAATGAACACAATCAAATCAGAGCCACCAAAACCAAGATAGACAAAAATACTAACAACAATAAGAGTAGCAGGAATAGTAATAATGAATTGTTGATAAATAAATTAAAATGAATATAAGTATATAACCTGTCAAAATACTAAATTTATACATGCAGTGTGTCTAATCGTGCACACCTAGGCCAATAATATAAAAATCAGACTAATATCAGCCGTGCCTTGAAAACTCAGTTTAACCCAATACCAATTCGCAACAAAAATCAAATACTTTCGGAAACTAATACTGATTTCCAAGAATAAGGTTAACAGCCAACAACTCTGACCGAGCAATACGAAAAAAAGCCATAAGACCAGAAGGTGTTACCTTGCTTCCAGGAGAGAGAACCACTTCTTGAGTTGATTCGACAAGGAAGGATTGCAAGAGCGAGAGAGGAGAGGAGAGGCGATTGTATAGTTTCAATTTGCGCGAGAGGAGAATTGGTGGTTCAAGCAAGGAAGGAAGGGTTCTTTAATTTTATTGTAACCCATTCCATTGATCTCTCTTTCTTTTCTTTTTCTGATTTTCTAGTCTCCGCTTCAGAGTTCAGAGTTGTCGGAAGTAGGGCTGTCAACGTGACAAAAAAACACGTGATGCCGTTTCGGTTAAGCGAAACGGAACGAATAACAAAACAAACTTTTATATTGTTCCAATAACGAAACGGTAAACGAAACGTGGAATTGTGCCGTTTCGACTGTTTCAGCCTCATTTCAAACCGTTTTATGTGTTATTTCTGAAGTGGAACGGTTAACGAAACGGAATTTTGTGCCGTTTCGTAAACGAAACAGTTAACGAAATGAATTGGTGTTCCGTTTCCTTATACGAAACAGAAACAGTTTGGGCCCATTCCGTGCTATTGGGCCACGTTTGACAGCCCTAGTCGGAAGTGAGGAGGCATTATAAAGGCAAAAGGTATATGCATATATGGAAGCTTTCATAAATTTTAGATAGACCTGGTTTACACGGAGACCTAAATCTGTCGGTCTAGAATGTGTCGACTTAACCGATGATCGCTCAGGAAACAGTTATTCAAACATTAAACGGTGCACCGGGTCTAATATTAAGTGACGATGTGGCATGCTTTACATGCAAATATTTAATGGGGCCCACCGATGAATAGATTAGACCGACTTGGACCCCGGTCAAAACAAAATCTAACAAAAATTCATTTCATTGCAATAAAAAGAAAAACAAAAATAGAGTTCACTTAGGATTGAAGTTTCTTACTAAAAAAAGGCTCATGCGGTAAAAATAATTCAATTACCGCTTGTATTTAATAACATTCCATATATCTTCTAATTACTACTGATAATGTGGCATCCGAACCTAAAACTAGCTAGGGTCATGTCTAAGAAAGGGAACTGAGTTGTTTATATTAATGGTTACTATTTGATTGTAAATGATTAGATCTGAACCTTTGGATTTACACATTTATTTAAACTCGTCCACTAATAGATGGATGAACTTAACAATGGCAGGCCAGTAACCAGATCAAAACAAAATATCCACCTTTTTTTGTCACTTTTAATTTGTAAGTTAATCCAGATAACCGAGAACTTGATGATTCAAGCCCTAGAAAGAAAAAAATAATTAAAAAAAGTACTGACCTCATACTGGGGTTAAGCACAAAAATGAAATGAGAAAAGGAACATTGAATATGATCCAGCAGTAAAAGAGAGCTCAGAAACCAACAGATGAAGAGCCCTAATGCTAATTACCAAGTATGGTTAGATCCATCAGCCATACAAGTCTCTGACTATTGAAGTATTGATAGAATCCTGTCAGCTCAAGCATCACTCTGTGAGTTCATACACAGGTACAATCATGTGAGAAGTAACTTGGTTATAGATTTGGCATAACCCAAGGAACAACTTATCACCTTATCACCTAAAATGAGGGGTAAATATAATTTCCTCCACTACCCTCATGAACGCACACGGTATCAATAATCACCACATTATTAATGATAAATTCAATTTGTTGAGTTCCTGCAAATCCAAACAAACTGAGTTAAATTCCATGCGGTAAATATCAGTCCAAAAAAGAACAGTCTGGACTAGTAAATTTGTCAACTACTCATGAACCTAGTAAATTATCAAGATTTAATAGCTTAAAATAGTCGATTAGTCCAATCAAACCTCAATTACTTCTGTCACTTCCATGCAAATAAACCACAGTTTGGCCTAATGTGGTAATAATAAAGATATGATAAGGCCCCTTCAAGCACTTTCTAGTCAGAACTACAAGATTATTTTTATAACTTTTTATGATCTTTTTTCCACTAAATGTTACAAGTTTCCTCTCCTCCTTTGATACAGGCTTGAGACTGTCTATGTTGCAATAACATAGGCGGAGTTAAAAACATGGAAAAATGTTAGTAAAACTTATACTAACATTTTTCCTTTATTTTACTTCTTTGTCATATGTGACAATGAGAAGTATCTAGGAGAAAAGAAATATCGACAAAAATAAAAGTAGAGAGACAGAGAGAGGAGAGAGATATACCACTACGAAATCATGCTGAAACTCGCCACAAGAACCAGAGATATGAAAGCAGAGATATATTAGTTTTTCCCTTGTGACTCTTCAACTGCCATACTGATGAAATTTGACTTCTCAATCCAATGTCCTTTTCTTCATATTTTGCCAGTTCAGTCTTTCATAACCTTTATATTGATTTATTACTTTTTCACCTTCAGTACGTCCCCTAGACTTTTTCTTCAATATATTGACTTACTGACTTTTTCACAGTCAGACATCCTATCTAATTTGTCATTAAGATTCCTTCTTCCTATATATTGAGGAGTTTCTGTCCTTTGATATTCTTTTTTCCTCCTTGGGCATCTTTCTCCATAAGTTTCTTCAACTGCAGATGTCCACTTTATTCCTTCTCAAGTATTTCCTCTCCTTGGATGTCTTCTCTTTGTTCCACCCATGAGCATGTTCGTTTTGAAGAATCTAGACTTTTTCTTCTAAACATGGATTTATTACTTTTTCAACTTTATATGTCGTCTTCATTTTCTACTTGTCATCTCGAGTCTTAAACACCGCTTTACTTTTAGGTTGGTCCTATATAGAGATTCAGTCTAATAAAGTTATACTTCAAATAGATGTGTTTATGATTTCTTAAAGGAAGTAAATTTTACTTTAAACATACAAAAACTGCTACTAAACAGTTCATACCAATGTCTGCATGTCCAGAACAAAGCCCAATTCAACTAAAACTAAACACACCATATTAACTCTCAACATGCCATTAATGCTTTATTTAACCCTATTCCAACCCCATTCACCCTCTCAGCAAGATTTGGAAATATGAAGGGACAATCAGATCCTCTAAAAAGTTCACCAATATTGATTTCCAAAAAAGAAGAACTAACAGCTAATGAAAACCAGGTTGAGGAACTACAAAATATATTGATTATATAGTAAGAAGTCAAAACAGAACATCATACTCACAAATATATTTAAAAAAATAGCAAGAAATTTATACCTTCCGTTCAGCTGTTCATTGCGGTCTGTCCACCTTTCTTCATGCATCCTTATCTTTTTTGTCTCTTCTGTTTTTCTTTTTTTCCCTCCTGTTATCTTCTTCTTTTTTTCCTCCTTTTTTTCTTATTTTTTCCCCTTCTTCTTTTTCCTTTTTTTTTCTTCTTTTTTTTCCATATTTTTTTCCTTCTTCCATTTTCTCCTCATCATTTTTTTTTCTTCTTCTTTTTTTTTCTTCTTTTTTTTTCACATTTTTTTCTTCTTCCTTTTTTTTCCTCATCATTTTTTTTCTTCTTCATTTGTTTCTTCTTTTTTTTTCTTATTCTTTTTTTCTTTTGCATGAGTTTTTTCCTCTTTACTTTCTTCCTTTTTCTATTTTTTTTTTCCATCAACGTGTTATGCCTTTCTTATCCTACACAATAAATAAATATAATGACATTAGTATTGATAACGATTTAGTAATATTAACAACAATAATGTTAGTAATAATAGTAATAAAACAATAATAACACTCAAACTTGCCAGTATGGTTCAATTTGACCCAATTCCAACCCCATTTACCCTCACAGCAAGCTCTGGAATATAGAAGGGAAATCAGATCATCTTTCAGCGTTCACCAATATTGATTCCCAAAAAAAAACAACTAATTGCTAATCAAAACCCAGTTGATGAACTACACAATATACTAAGTAAGAAGTCAAAACAGAACACCATACTCACAAATATATTTAAAAAAAAAATTAGTGAGAAATTTGTACCTTCCTGTCAGTGGTTCATTGTTGTCTCTCCGCCTTTCTTCATTCTTCCTTTTCTTTTCTTTTCTTTTTTTTTTACCTCCTTTTTTTCCCATCTTTTTTGTTCCTTCTTTTTTTCCCCCTCCTTTTTTCTCCTTTTTTTTTTCTTCTTCTTTTTTCCCCTTTTTTTTCTTCTTTTTTTTTTGTTCTTCTTTTTTTTCTCTTCTTTTTTTTCTTCTTTTTTTCTTCTTCTTTTTTTTTCTTTTCTTTTTTTTTCCTTTCATTTTATTTCCTCTTTTTATCCTACACAAAGAATAGGTATAATGACATTAAAATATGATAATGATTAATTCATACAACAACACAAAGCCTATAGGCTTGAAATGAACACAATCAAAAGTCAGAGCCATCAAAACCAAGATAGACAAAAATACTAAAAATGGAATAGTGAATTTGTTGATAAATAAATAAAAATGGATATTAAATGACCTGTCAGAGTACTAAATTTTTAGATGCAGTGTGTCTAATTGTGCACAACTAGGCCAATAATATAAAAATCAGACTAATATCAGCCGTGCGTTGAAAACTCAGTTGAAACGAAGCAACAAAAATCAAATACTTTCGGAAACTAATAGTGATTTCCAAGAATAGGGTTAACAGCCAACAACTCTGACCGAGAAATACGAAAAAAAGCCATAAGACCAGAAGATGTTACCATGCTTCCAGGAAAGACAACACTTCTTGAGTTGTTTTTTTTCCATCAACGTGTTATGCCTTTCTTATCCTACACAATAAATAAATATAATGACATTAGTATTGATAACGATTTAGTAATATTAACAACAATAATGTTAGTAATAATCGTAATAAAGCAATAATAACACTCAAACTTGCCAGTATGGCTCAATTTGACCCAATTCCAACCCCATTTATCCTCACAGCAAGCTCTGGAATATAGAAGGGAAATCAGATCATCTTTCAGCGTTCACCAATATTGATTCCCAAAAAAAACCAACTAATTGCTAATCAAAACCCAGTTATTGAACTACACAATATACTAAGTAAGAAGTCAAAACAGAACACCATACTCACAAATATATTTAAAAAAAATTAGTGAGAAATTTGTACCTTCCTGTGAGTGGTTCATTGTTCTCTCCACCTTTCTTCATTCTTCCTTTTCTTTTCTTTTTTTTTACCTCCTTTTTTTCCCATCTTTTTTGTACCTTCTTCTTCTTCTTTTTTCCCCTCATTTTTTCTCCTTTTTTTTTTCTTCTTCTTTTTTTCCCTTTTTTTTCTTCTTTTTTTTCTTCTTCTGTTTTTTTCTCATCTTTTTTTTTCTTCTTCTTTTTTCCTTCTTCTTTTTTTTTTTCTTTTCTTTTTTTTTTTCCTTTCATTCTTTTTTCTTCTTTTTATCCTACACAAAGAATAGGTATAATGACATTAAAATATGATAATGATTAATTCATACAACAACACAAAGCCTATAGGCTTCAAATGAACACAATCAAAGTCAGAGGCTCAGAGCCACCAAAACCAAGATAGACAATAATACTAACAACAATAAGAGTAGCAGGAATAGTAATAATGAATTGTTGATAAATAAATTAAAATGGATATATATAAGTATATGACCTATCAAAATACTAAATTTGTACATGCAGTGTGTCTAATTGTGCACAACTAGGCCAATAATATAAAAATCAGACTAATATCAGCCGTGCCTTGAAAACTCTGTTTGACCCAGTACCAATTGGCAACAAAAATCAAATAATTTCAGAAACTAATAGTGATTTCCAAGAATAGGGTTAACAGCCAACAACTTTGACCGAGCAATACGAAAAAAAGCCATAAGACCATAAGATGTTACCTTGCTTCCAGGAGAGAGAACACTTCTTGAGTTGTTTTTTTTCCATCAACGTGTTATGCCTTTCTTATCCTACACAATAAATAAATATAATGACATTAGTATTGTTAACGATTTAGTAATATTAACAACAATAATGTAAGTAATAATAGTAATAAAACAATAATAACACTCAAACTTGCCAGTATGGTTCAATTTGACCCAATTCCAACCCCATTTACCCTCACAGCAAGCTCTGGAATATAGAAGGGAAATCAGATCATCTTTCAGCGTTCACCAATATTGATTCCCAAAAAAAAACCAACTAATTGCTAATCAAAACCCAGTTGATGAACTACACAATATACTAAGTAAGAAGTCAAAACAGAACACCATACATACTCACAAATATATTTAAAAAAAATTAGTGAAAAATTTGTACCTTCCTGTCAGTGGTTCATTGTTGTCTCTCCACCTGTCTTCATTCTTCCTTTTCTTTTCTTTTTTTTTCCCATCTTTTTTGTACCTTCTTCTTCTTCTTTTTTCCCTCCTTTTTTCTCCTTTTTTTTTTTCTTCTTCTTTTTTATTCCCTTTTTTTTCTTCTTTTTTTTTTTCTTCTTCTTTTTTTTTTTGCTCATCTTTTTTTTCTTCTTCTTTTCTTTTCTTTTCTTTTTTTTTTTCCTTTCATTTTTTTTTCTTCTTTTTATCCTACACAAAGAATAGGTATAATGACATTAAAATATGATAATGATTAATTCATACAACAACACAAAACCTATAGGCTTGAAATGTACACAATCAAAGTCAGAGGCTCAGAGCTACCAAAATCAAGATAGACAATAATACTAACAACAATAAGAGTAGCAGGAATAGTAATAATGAATTGTTGATAAATAAATTAAAATGGATATATATAAGTATATGACCTGTCAAAATACTAAATTTGTACATGCAGTGTGTCTAATTGTGCACAACTAGGCCAATAATATAAAAATCAGACTAAAAACAACCGTGCCCTGAAAACTCAGTTTAACCCAATCCCAATTCGCAACAAAAATCAAATACTTTCGGAAACTAATACTGATTTCCAAGAATAGGGTTAACAGCCAACAACTCTAACCGAGCAATACGAAAAAAAGCCATAAGACCAGAAGATGTTACCTTGCTTCCAGGAGAGAGAACACTTCTTGAGTTGTTTTTTTCCCATCAACGTGTTATGCCTTTCTTATCCTACACAATAAATAAATATAATGACATTAGTATTGATAACGATTTAGTAATATTAACAACAATAATGTTAGTAATAATAGTAATAAAACAATAATAACACTCAAACTTGCCAGTATGGTTCAATTTGACCCAATTCCAACCCCATTTACCCTCACAGCAAGCTCTAGAATATAGAAGGGAAATCAGATCATCTTTCAGCGTTCACCAATATTGATTCCCAAAAAAAACCAACTAATTGTTAATCAAAACCCAGTTGATGAACTACACAATATACTAAGTAAGAAGTCAAAACAGAACACCATACTCACAAATATATTTAAAAAAAATTAGTGAGAAATTTGTACCTTCCTGTCAGTGGTTCATTGTTGTCTCTCCACCTTTCTTCATTCTTCCTTTTCTTTTCTTTTTTTTTTTACCTCCTTTTTTTCCATCTTTTTTGTACCTTCTTCTTCTTCTTTTTTTCCTCCTTTTTTTTTCTTCTTCTTTTTTTTTGCTCATCTTTTTTTTCTTCTTCTTTTTTTCTTCTTCTTTTTTTTTTCTTTTCTTTTTTTTTTCCTTTCATTTTTTTTTCTTCTTTTTATCCTATACAAAGAATAGGTATAATGACATTAAAATATGATAATGATTAATTCATACAACAACACAAAGCCTATAGGCTTGAAATGAACACAATCAAAGTCAGAGGCTCAGAGCCACCAAAACCAAGATAGACAAAAATACTAACAACAATAAGAGTAGCAGGAATAGTAATAATGAATTGTTGATAAATAAATTAAAATAGATATATATAAGTATATGACCTGTCAAAATACTAAATTTGTACATGCAGTGTGTCTAATTGTGCACAACTAGGCCAATAATATAAAAATCAGACTAAAAACAACCGTGCCTTGAAAACTCAGTTTAACCCAATCCCAATTCGCAACAAAAATCAAATACTTTCGGAAACTAATACTGATTTCCAAGAATAGGGTTAACAGCGAACAACTCTGACCGAGCAATACGAAAAAAAGCCATAAGACCAGAAGATGTTACCTTGCTTCCAGGAGAGACTACACTTCTTGATTTGATTCGACAAGGAAGGATTGCAAGAGCGAGAGAGGAGAGGAGAGGAGAGGCGATTGTATAGTTTCAGTTTGCGCGAGAGGAGAATTAGTGGTTCAAGCAAGGAAGGAAGGGTTCTTGAATTTTATTTTAACCCATTCCATTGATCTCTCTTTCTTTTCTTTTTCTGATTTTCTCCTCTCCGCTTCAGAGTTCAGATTTGTCGGAAGTGAGGAGGCATTATAAAGGCAAAAGGTTTATGCATATATGGAAGCTTTCATAAATTTTAGATAGACCTGGTTTACGCGGAGATCTAAATCTGTCGGTCCAGCCGTCCAGTATGTGTTGACTTAACCGATGATCGCTCAGAAAATAGTTAATCCAAAAATTAAACGGTGCACTAGGTCTAATATTAGGCGACCACGTGGCATGCTTTACATGGAAATATTTAATGGGGCCCACTGATGAATAGATTTGACCGACTTTGACCCCGGTCAAAACAAAATCTAACAAAAATTCATTTCATTGCAATAAAAAGAAAAACAAAAATAGAGTTCACTTAGGATTGAAGTTTCTTACTAAAAAAAGCTCATGCGGTAAAAATAACTCAACTACCACTTGTATTTAATAACATTCCATAATTCAATTACCACTTGTATTTAATAACATTCCATATATCTTCTAATTACTACTGTGGCATCCAATTATCCAAACGACCAAACTAATTATCCAAACTAGCTATGGCAACTAATTAAGGTAAAAACTTAAATTTATATCTCAGGATATTTCTCACATGTACTGTATAATGTATTTATGTTACAAATGTAAAAAATCTCATGTTAATTCAGCTCCTTTGATTTTTTATTTAATTTATAGTTTAGTTGTCTAATTTTAAATTCGTTTAATAGGTTGCACTCGAGAAATAACGACTTAAACAAGAAAACAACACAAGTCGCAAGCTGTCGCACTGAGGAGTGAGTTATGAGTACCGGTCGACGGCCGACGGGTCGAGCGAGAGACAGCTTTTCGGAATTATTATGGGATCTTATCTAACGTAGATTTTGTGGTCCTTGGTGTTGGTATACGGATATGAGGGGAATTGATTTGGGCACTCCTTAATTTAGTCAAACACCCCCTATATCCCTAAAATGACAATAATAACCCCATCATCTAAACTCTTCACTATATTAAAGCATAAATTTTATTTTTTAAAAAATCATGTAAATAACCCCAAGCATAAATTTCTATTAATAGTAAATTATTTTTTTTATTTTCGGACTCTTGCCTTGAGAAAATTGTGAAAAAAAACACAAATTTTTTCTTTGGATTTGACGGTGCTTTTTTTTTTTTTTTGTCTTTGCATGTAATGGTTTTCAATGTTGGCAGGTTATCATATAATTTCGTTTACGTTATTTAGTTTAAATATAAATATGTAGGGATAATTTTGTCATGAAAAAAATTGAGGGATATTTGGACTAAATAGAGGGGTGTGCGAATCAATTGCCGACGAAGCGGTACTTATCCACACCACATGGGCAGGCCACGTATTTGTGTCGGAAAGAACTTTTTTTTTTTTTTTTTTTTTTTTTGTTGGCGCCCTGATTCACTGTTATGGATACTTCCTTAGTCTTTTGTACTTTTGTTGCACCATTTTAAATATTTTTGAAAAAAAAATGTAAAAAGTTTAAATTATATATTTATATTCACCTTTTCGGATTTTTCCACACCTTGTTTTGAAAGAAATAATAAGAAAAAAATATGTCTCTATAATTTATTTTGAGCGGATTTACTATTCTATGCCATGCGGAGTGCGGACACGCTTCGAATAATAATTGGTACAGTAAAAACGAGAATAGAAAACTTAAATAAGTACGAGAATTTTATTCTTATTATTTTTTCTCTCAAATTAAATACACACACAAAAATAACAATTACTATAATTAAGTATAAGAGATTTTTTTTTTCTCAAATTAATTTTGCTCTCTTAATTCACCTTTTATTAGAGAAGACTTTTAATGAAAACAATGTGAATCGCTGAATTTCAAGTGCTATTTAAGAGAAAGTTAACTTGTCATAGATTTACAGACGATCAAGTTTCTCCGTACATGTATGTATCTTTACAAATTCGTAAGAGTTTTTACATATATTCATTTTGTTATCTACCCAAAAAATAAATTATTTTGTAGTTGAGTCCTCTTCATCTTTTTTCCAAACAGGAAGGATGCCTTGAGCAGCCAATCTCTTTTCCACCCAAAACACAACATGTCTTGCTGTAATTTTCTTCTCATCTATCAGGAATGGTTCTACTGTACTCACTTCTCTCCCATATGATGACAATGCAAATCCCTTTGGACCTACAAAATTATGACATTGAAAATATTCAGAGAAACATTCTTTGACTAATAAAAATGAGAAAATTTTTAACTGTTTGGCAAATGTAATTACATAACTTTTACCCCATTCTTGCAAAATGATAACTCATACATACCCATGAATAAAGAAGACAATTTTCCTTATATTTTTTGGCCCTGAAAATTTGAGAAACATTTCCGAAAACCTCCCGAGACTATTAATTGATTTAAAAGCCCCGACAAAGTTTATCATGTTATTTCAATAATAGAAATGTGAAAGATCTCATGAATATTTCTGCTTCAAATATTCGGATGATTACAAATGATACACCTTAAGTATCACAAGTTAGACTTGAAATAGTTAATTACCAGTAAGAACTCCATTTGGGAAAAAAGCCCAGAAATAATAGAGTATGTCATTCTTTATAAATGAGCCCTCCAACTGCAGCACATCAAAATAGATTACTTTAGATAAAAGCTTCAATTAATCAAAATAAAAGTAAATATTTTTAGAGGCTAAATTAAAAACTGAAAAGCGTTATATGAACAATTCAAGACAACACTGTTTTAGTGACAAGTGATAAATGTTTCATATAGACATAAACATGGTATCATTGATGTATATATATGAAACAAGACATAACCAGGTAATTTGAATAGTTCAGAATTATCAGTTTTGGCTCACTTATATATCCTACTTACCCTATTATCTTGAAAGGAGAGTTCGATTTCTGACAAATCCTCTTGAGACTCGAGTGTAGCTTTTAGTGAAGGGATCACTTCCTCTTGCATTAGCTCTGGCAATTCTTTAGCTGGTGCCTTTTTTGGTTTTGCTGCAGCTGCGGGTTTGGCAGCAGGTGCTGCTGATGGTTTTTCTTCTGGTGTTGCTGCTGGTTTTGCTGCAGCTGGTGCTGTCTCGGCCGTATCCTTCTTGTCAGTAACTGACAGGATGAAAAATTTGGAATAAAACATTTGTTTAATATAAATAAACACTTGAAGAGAAAGAGAAAAGTAAACCACCATATCATTTCGATCTCATCCTGCAATGCTAATGTTTAATTTTTCTCAAGTTAGTTTTCATCTTTTGACATTAATCATGGAGATATTTTCGGGTTTTCAATTGATTTGAGGGTTCCGATAAGAGCAAAAGAAAAAATGTAAATTTTGTAACAACAATTATATATTTACTGAAATTGACTACAAACAAGGACTAGTAACAATTGCAACAAGGACACAAGGTCCACAAGCCACAGTATGGATTGATTTTAATAGTACAATGAATCAAGAAAGACATATTATACCAAGTAGCTAGTGCTCAGTAATGGTGTGTTCAGTTGATTCCCACTTTTAGCAATAAAATTTTTTTTCCAGAACTAGAAGTCAAGGGTCTGATAATAAAGGGTTCACATGCATCCATTTTATTACTACTAAGCTTAAAATTTTGCATTTTGGTTGGTAATTTCTCATTGGCCTATAGAAACTTCACATTTACTTTCAGTAGACTCAATTTTCCAATTTTTCGTCATAAGAATATTTTCACTGAAATCAAAGTCAAAATGTATAGTTAATTACTTGATTTCATTGAAATAAAATCATAAATAAACATTTCTTACATTGAAAATAATAATAATATTATAAAATAATGTTCAAAAAAGGGGGAAATTTTTCTTCAAAGAAAAAAAAAAAGGGGGAGAAAAAGAAGACGTAATAAAGAAGAAGAAATGAAGATTACCTGTAGTAGGTGATTCTTGTGTGGCTGAGCACAGCACAACAAAATTTCTTCTTTGGCAACCAAGAACAAGAGATTTGGTACTAATTGAGTAAAATTTGGTTCTCACATGGCTTTTGAGTGGATAGAATGTGTTTAACGAATGAGAAGCCATGACAATAATAGATAACAAATATTATTGTTTCCAGAAATTCAGCTGTAATTCAACAAGGCATTTGAGATTTAGAGAGAGATGCTTCCCATTGCAGTATAGGATAAGCTTAACATATTGGGTTTGATCTTTGCTTTTGAATTTCTTTTTGCTTCTTTTTTGTGTGCTTATTGGGTGAGCAGTAGAACCTGGCTCTGGTTTAAACAGGATTGCTATCCACTAATTTGGTCGGACTTGAATGGCTGTACTCTCCTGAAATATTTTTGTTTGTATAGGAAAAAAAATTTCTGGGCCTTTTCTGCTCCAAATTGTAATGGGCCCAGAATGTATTGAAAGAATGATGGTGGAGAACACTTTTTAATAATTTAAAGAAGGGACCAGGGAGCATTGATTTCTGATTTCTTGCCTTAAATAGGCTTTATTATAAAGCCGCAGATGGCTGCTGAAATATAAAACGGTAATGCTTATTATTTCGAAAGTAAATTTTGTATAAACAAGTGAAAACAAAAGTTATAAATATTCAGATCAATATATTATACATGCCTATATATGTTTTCTATAATTGTAGCCCCGCAGATGCCTCAATGTTGTACTTTTCTTTGTTCATCTCGTGATTAAAGTGTTCTAATGGCAATTTGACAACTATTGTGCATGATCCTATCATTTCTTTTTCAAAAACTATTGATTTTAGGTATCGCTATGTGTCGCTCACTCGCTTGATAGTACGAGTGTTGCTAATTATGTTAATGACAATGAAGGCATGCTGGATTAAACAATTTTGCAATTTTTTTTTTTTTTTTTGGTTACTTCCACTGTTGGATTTCAGTATAATTAGTGGTATTTCTGTATAAATGCTGGCTTTATATTGTCATCCGACGTTATCTAGGCTAATAGTTGTGGTTTAGAAGTTGTGAATGGCCAAATGGGACTACCTTCCAGAAAATGGGAGTATATAATAATGTCCTATTATATTAAACTTATAAGTTTAGTGACCCAATATTTGAATTCTTTAATTGAGTAATAAGATGCCGACAACTTAAAAGAGGTTTTGGATGCTACTTTTAATAAATGTAATATGTAATATCATAAGGGACTGCAAACCTTTCCTTTAATCAAAGTTCCACATCATTTGTAAAATCTGTCAATAGTACTATATATACTTTTATTATGACGGACATATACTTCTATTATGATAAACAGATAAAGTAATGATAGGATTACATACTTACATTAAAACTATTGTAAGATTGATTGAATTAGAATTGAACGATCCATGTTGAGATGCTGAGAAAGGGTGTGCATGTTTTTGTTGTTGTTGTTGTTTTCTATTAAAAAAAAAAAACTCTCTTTGAGACTATGTAACTGTTGTATTTTTTGGACAAATATTTTTATGATTTCATAGTTCATTCACAAAATGTTAAAATCACACAGCATTAGTTTACTTGATTTTCAATTGTAACATTTTGAATTCCCCCCCCCCCCCCATCCCATAGAAACCTCTCATAAAGAAATATGAGTCGAGCTATAATTCGTGGGAACGAATTACACTACTATTGGCACCATATATTTTGTTGGATATTTTAATTATTAAAATTAGTTTTAGAGGTGGTTATGCAAGAGTGATTCTCATAATTTTATAGTTTAAATGGCAGAGACATTAGCGATATATGACATGAGTTTACATTGATAACAAAAACTATATTATTTTATATTATAGGAGGTGTTAGATTTTTACTATAACGCATTAAAAAGGTTATTAAGAAGGAAGTTATTTTAGCGATAGTTGATTTGAGTAACTATACTTACACAGGAATCTGTATGTTTAAATAGGTGTGGACCAGTACTTAATTCAAATCAGTAACTATTTCAAAACTCAAATTTCTTTATTAACCTCTGCATAGCAGTTTGACTAATGTTCCATCGCTAGTCGTTCAAAAAAATAAAATATGATTGTTCTGGCTATTTTCATTCTTCATCCAAAAAATGACTGAAAAATGTGTATTCTAAAAGCGCATGTAAGAAAAATGATCATGTTTTTTTTTTTTTTTGGACAAACTAGACAGAAGCTGCCTAGTAAAACAAATAATACAAAAAGAAGAAATAAAGAAAAAGGAAGAAATAAAAGAAGGAAACAGAAACCAAAATTACAAAAACGAAAGGCCTCACTAATTAGAGAAACTAAAAACCAGCAACCTCAAGCGAGAGTTGCTTTTACCAGAAAAACTGGTAGACTAGCAGTACCGCATGAAAAGTGTTGCTTCTCCCACTATCCAGTCGTGTATTGCTCCCATCAACCTCTCCTCATTCCTGAATACTCTGCTGTTGCATTCCAACCACACCGCCCAGAAAGTTGTTGCCAGTACCGATTTTTGGAACCTCGTTATTGCTGACATGTCAAAAGCCTGTATAACTGACTGCATGAAGTTGTTGGTTAGCGTAACAAAGGGAGTGCCAGTAGTGAGACTGAGGCATCTCCAAAGAGCAGCCATGAAAGGGCAAGTTATGAATAAATGAGTTGCTGTTTCACAAACTGTTTGTCTGCACAACACACAACCAGGCTGAAAAGGAATGTTCCTTTTCTGAAGCTGCTCCTGTGTCAAGATTCTATCATGTGCCAACAGTACTAAGAATGTTCTGATTGTAGGTGTAACCTTGAGCTTCCAAATGAATTGTAGTGGAAAGGTCTGTCTACCAGCTTTAATAAAAGTTTGATAGAAAGAAGCAGCAGAGTACTCACCATTGGGACTCCATCTCCACAATAACTGATCTTTTTCCATTGAACTAATTGCTTGATTGGCTTGCCTAATTAACTCTTCCTGTCCGCAATTTAATGGCTCTGGCAACAGTTGGTTTAACAAGGGCGATGCATTTGACAACGAAATCAACTTACTCCCTGGCGGAACACCCTCAAATCCAAAGTAAAGGAGTCGCCTCTTACCCCATTTATCATACCAGAATAGGGTATTTCTGCCTGAATTGATAACTGACATAGTTGAAAGCTAAAAGTAGAAGCGTAGTGCCAGCAGATCTCTCCAAAAAAATGACCCATCCTTTTTCCATCCCATTGGTGGTACTTGAGTATCTCTTTTCCTATAGAAAGAACTTGTAATGAGAAACCATTGAGATTCTGCATTGTTGTACAGACGCCACCACCATCTCAATAACAAAGCTATGTTCTGCATCTTGAGGTTCATCAATCCAAAACCCTTTAATGATTTCGGTGAGCATACTCGATCCCATGAAAGCAATGGGATACCCTTACCACTAGATCTGCTATTACCCCATATGAAATTGCGCCTTATTTGATCAATTGCTTTAATTACCCATGCCGGTAACCTAAATACTGACATGAAAAAAATCGAAATGGATGAGAGCACAGAACTTGCCAACACAATTCTGCCAACTCTCGACATGAGAGCCCCTTTCCAACTTTGTAGCTTCCTTTGCACTTTATCAATTAATGGTTGAAATGCATGCCTTCCTGGTTTGTGTACTGTCAAAGGCAACCCTAAATAAGAGAGAGGCAATGTCGACAGGGTGTAGGAAAGAGTATTTTTGAGTGCCTCAATCTATTGGTCCATCATATTGAAAGGAACGAAAGCACTTTTTATATGATTAATGGAGATGCCAGAAATGGCCGAGAAATGTGTAAGCACACATTGTAAGACAGCCGTCGCATTACCTTTGGCTGTTGCAAAAACTAAGGTATCATCCGCGTACTGCAATGTATATGTTGAATTAAACAATTAACTCTAAATTTGCCGATTTGCAAAACAACACCAAACCTCTCATCTAATGGCTTCAATTTAGTGTTTTTAGTGCTTTATTTGAAGAATGACTTGGAGCAAGTCAAGTACAGTTGCAGAAGACTGCTGGAGATTAGTTAGATGGTCAGAATTATTTTAGGTTGTAATTCTAAACTAATCTCCCCAAATTTCTAAGTTTAAATGCTCAAATTTCAGTTATAGCGTTATACAGCATTACAGAACTCCTCCTGACATATCTCGTTGCAAAAATAGTTCTCATGCGTTACACAACGTTTCATTCCGTTGTGTAACGTTTGGTTAAACGATGTGTAACGTTAGCATGCGTTGCACAACGGATTGACCAAGTCAGAGATTGTTACACAGCACTTTAACAGTGCGTTGTGTAACACTTCCTAGCGTTACACAACGGATTAAAAATCAAGCGTTACAGAACGTTCGTTTAGGAAATTCTAACGCTTTGAGGTTTTTGGCCATTTTGAGGGAGTTCAGGCCTACGTTGTGTAACGTTATAGTCCGTCACACAACGTTTTGTTTTTCAAACGTTGCATAACGCTTCCAAGCGTTGTGTAACGTCTCTGATAACTTTTTGAACGTTGGAGTCTACTGTTCAGTGCGTTGTAAAACGTTATACAACGTTTCTGACATCCTCCAGCATTATTGTCTGAATTTATTTTATTTAATGGCTATTTCGAAATGTTGTGTAATGTTTCGGAGCGTTATATAACGTTTTGTTCAGATTTTGACTGGTTTAGAGCTCTTGGCGTCCTCTATATATATCAGACCTTTCTGAGCTGATTGAATTGATTGAAGACCTTGCTATATGTCTACTATTGAGCTCTAAACCCCTGAGACAATTCCTCTCTTCTATTTGAGCATTTTCTTAGACAATTTGTAGAGATTTGAGTGCATCAACCAAACCCATAGTTTGATTAGTTAGATTATTGAGCGATTTGGTTGAGAGCCTTGATCCTTCGTGCTATTTGGTGATTAGCTAGAGGTTAGGCCGATCCGCTTTGAGTTTCTTGTGACGAAGTGATTCGGTTCGCAATTATAGTCCTGTTCGGTTGGAATAGAACGGAGCGCGCCCGATTTGGTGGTCGCGAAACTCCAGGAGATGTACGACTAAGGCTAGCTTTATCTAGCGGGTCGGAACTCCGTAAACACATCACTTGTCATCTCTCTCTCTCTCTATTTACATTATATTTGACTTGTGTGGTTGTTTGTTTGTGTTAAGCCAAACTTGAATTGAATTGAATTGTTATTTCCGCAAATTTGTCCAAACCGGTTTAGAAATTGAATTGAGCCTATTCACCCCCCCCCCCTCTAGGCCTTTATTTAGGGACAACAGTATAGTATGGTTTGCTCAAGTTTGAAGTTAACCTAAGATCTATTGTATTGGAAACTGCTTGAATCATTTGAAGTAAAACATCCCCATCCAAAAGAAACAGGAAATGAGACAGTGGATCTCCCTGGCGTAAACCACGTTTGTGTGAGAATGGAATGCCTACAAAGTCATTAATAACCACAGACGATTTGGAAGACTCCAAAAGCAACTTGACCCAAGAGATGAAATGGGAGGGGAAGCCTCTGCATGTCATTGTTTGTAGAAGAAACGGCCATGCCACCGAATCGAAAGCTTTTTTGAAGTCAAGTTTTAAGAGGAACGCCGGTTCATCTTGTTTAGAAATCTCATAAATTATTTCACGAGCTGAGCAGAAGTTCTCTGCTAGCAACCTTCCCTTTACAAAGCCTGTCTGAGCTGAAGGTATAAGGAGAGGAATGTGTGGTGCCAATCGATTCGCCAACACTTTAGAAATCAGCTTAGGTACATAACAGATCAAACTTATAGGCCTGAAAGAGGTTAGCAGCTTTGCTTGATCTTCCTTAGGCAACAAGATGATGTGGGCAAAGTTTGAATCGGTTAGATCAAGAGTTCATGTATAGGGAGTTGAAAATGTGCAACATATCCTGTTTGATTACATGCCAATGCACCTTAAAGAATTCATTCGGCAGCCCATCAGGGCCACAGGATTTGTCATTTGACAATCTCATCACCGCATGGTGCACTTCAGTCTCATTGAACGGGTTTGTATGATCATGTTATCATACAAAATATTTGCGAAATCTCTCGATGGTGTTTTATTAAGACTGATAGACTCTATATGACTTAATTAAGACTAAGTAAACAAAACATCTAAATTAAAAACAAAAAAACTTATAAACTCTTTAAAGTTTTAATCTTAAATGTAAGCTTGCTCAAAGACAAATTTTATCAAGTAATATTTTAATATACGACTTTCATAATCTATCTGTCAGTTGCTAAAATGACATCCACTGTCACTCGTTAATGACAACTACGATCGAATGAAAGTAGTTCAAAACTCGTCTCTATACAGCGTCATGTACATATGAAAGAAAATAAAATAATAAAAAGATAGTAATAAATAATAAAATAAAACGTCACTACTTAGAGATTCACACCCATTTTGACTAAATTATCCTTAGCAATTGCATGAGAAATCGAGATTCATTGAGGGGTGAAGATGGTATTTTGGTCAGAAAAAAAAAATAAGGAGTGAATCTCCGAAGAAAGGCGTGAGCAAAGCAATTCCCCAAGGATAATGGCAAAGCATGTTAATTAACTGAAAAACCAGGTCGTTTCGATTCCTTTCTTAAATCTACGGGTTCCTTCTCTCTCATTCCTCTCTTTCTTCTTCGGGAATTGCTCAGGGCACTCCCACCTTACCCAATCACTCTTAAATTTTGTTAACAATGACTAAAATATCCTCATTCAAGTGCTAAAGTCTTAGAAAAACAATATAAAAGAGGAGGATATTTTGATCATTTTAAAAAAAAATGGGGAGTGGATGAGCCAGTCGCGCGTGACCTGAGCAATTCCCCCTCTCCTTTCTCACTCGTCTATTCGACCAATAAGCAACTTAGAATTATAAATGACATTTTTGGGATTATGCTTCGTTCGCCATTGATTTCTCTCTTCAAATCACTTCTCCCCCTCTAACGAAATGGTTCCGATCAGAGATTGAATCCTCTCGTCCCACTCTTTGTTCTCTGCTCTTGCATCTTCTACGCGATTTTTTGTGAAGGCAAGCGCCACATTTTCGTCGGATTTTATCGACCTATTGGCGTACTTCGCCATCGAAGGAATCAGTGGATCTGCCTCGTTCGATCGGGCTCCTCCTTGGGAGGGATTTGTTTAGTCGACTTTGCATTTGAATCTCTACTGTCAACCTGGGTACATACTCTCTTCTATGCCTTTTTCTTTCAGTGCTTGAATTTATGAACAAATTGCAGTTTTTGTGGCTTGAGTCTTGTCTGTTGTCGTTTCCCGTGCTGCCTGACACGTGTATTCTACCAATTTTATGTTGCTAGGGTTGATTAGTTGAGAATTTTGCAACGTGGTTACCGATTGGGGATTCTAGTTTGATAGAAAATTTGTTAAATTATGATGATTTTGAGGCTTTTATGGGTTTTAATTGAAGGGTTCTGGGAGTGATTAGATGTTCACGTTCAAATTTGGTTAGTAATTTGATTGCAGACATGGAGTAAACTATGGTGTTAGAAATTAGAAATTGCTACCTTCGCATACTACTTGCAGTCAAGAGTATTTAACCACTACACATTAATTATTGAACCAGGTCATCTTTGTATTTTTACTCCATGTGAGATGCCTCAGTTAAAGCTGTCTTTTTTGTTGTTGTTTCTATCTCTATCCTTTTGTTTGGGCATTACCTATGATAGGTCTAAAATGGTTAATAGTTGTAAACTTATACCTTATATGTGGCAAGTC
Source organism: Rhynchospora breviuscula (assembly GCA_027562975.1). Taxonomy (NCBI): domain Eukaryota; kingdom Viridiplantae; phylum Streptophyta; class Magnoliopsida; order Poales; family Cyperaceae; genus Rhynchospora; species Rhynchospora breviuscula. The sequence continues at coordinate 52,066,879 of CM050400.1, forward strand.
GCTGATGTGTGAATCCTTCTAGCTCATCTGTTCAGGAAGCATAGCCTAACTTAATGGCATAAGCATACCAAATTAGTATGTCCTGTCTAGGACATGATAATGTAGGTTTATTGGCTGCCTTTGTGGAATTTATGCCGGTGGTCCAAAAGTATTGTGACCTGTAGTCTGGTATGTACACAAACGAATTTTTTTCAGGATATTCCAAAATTTAGTTATCATTCGACACAACTGAGATCCTTTTTCATGATGAATATGTAGAATTTTGGATATTTCATAAGCAAGCACACACTCTTTGCTTTGGTAAGGTCTATAATTTTACATCTCCCAACAACTAATCATTATTAAAACTTGTCTTCTTTCAACCCTGGCTGATAACTACTGTACCACTGATAGTGCCAAAGCATAGATGGAATGTTCCTTGGCATATGCAATATTAGTCAGTGCTGTATTCTCTTTGTATACTACTGAAATTTCCACGAGTAATTTGCAAATTTGAGGTGTTTGCATAAACAGTGAATAAATAAAAATCTTTCCATCATGTAATTTATTTATCAGTGTAGTTTTATCCCTTTGCAGATAATGCCAATGTACCAAGCGAACTTGTTGCCTAGCATAAGTTCTTGTAACAGTTCAATATCTCATGGACATGATCAGCAATCTGGCCCTCCTCAGAGTAGTATGGGCCCAATGAATGGAGTTAGCAATGCAGCAAATGGCAGTGGATCTAGTGGTAATAATAACAGCAATGGTGGACTTGGTGCACGGCAAAGATTGCGGTGGACCAATGAGTTGCATGAACGATTTGTTGATGCTGTAAATCAGCTTGGTGGACCTGAAAGTATCTTCCTTTCCCTATTTTGTTTTACTTTTTTATGTCAGTCAACTAATTTAGCCTTGCTTTGATAGCTATCATTGAGGACCATTGCTTATTAGCTATTACAATGAAAACTTGTAAGCTAGCCAACAGCACCTATTTGAAGAACAATTTGTATAAATAATTAGAAGCAAAGAATTTTTCTACAGTTGTCCTAAATTTGGTGTCCTCCCAGCTTTAGTTTTGGGTACAAAAAGGTTACTTTGATTTTCAGTTAATTTCTTAATTAGTTATGTTGGTGTAGACCTTCTGACAGTTTTCTCAGAAAATAGTAGCAAAATGTTGATCCATTTTTTTGTAAAGGCTAGGTAGATGGGTGGTAAAGACTTGGGGTCAGTTGATCCCCTTTTAATTTTGAGTCTGACTGATTGTTTTTTCAATTTTTCATGGAAAAGTTTCATAACGTACCTAGTTTGACCGACACTTGTGCTAGATCTTTCCACCGCTGTGCACCATGTTCATGAAATGATTGGTCAAATCAGATTAAGCATTTTGTATATTCAAGTAGTGTATAATTGACCCATATAGAGAGGTCCTTCCATTACTAGGGTTGTGATATACATGGATTAACTTTTGTGCTATATAACCTCTTTACAATTAGAAGAATTCATCCTAGTGGATTATGTAAAATTAACAAAATAGGGTTATGTTTACAAATATAAAAATATATTGAAAATGGAGTTATGTAAAAACATACATCGGTTTAGTTTTCTTGTGTACCAAACAGACCATGCTGTAATGATCTGTATTTTTTTCCTTTGTTTGGATGGAAGGAACTAAATATTAAGCGAGTCATTTGGCCAAATGCTTAACTGCATAATGCGACAGATAAGAATAAATTATATCAAACTTTAAAATAGATATATAATAAAACTTCTGATGAATAATCCACAATTGCAAATAAAAATTGATGCAATACGATGCATAATGATTGATTGTATTACATAAACTAGTTTGGTGGTAGCATTTGTCAAACTCGATCAAGTCAACCCTGCTTGGATTTGATTCATGAAAAATTGGAGTGCACTTGATTCGATTCAATAATAGCTTGGAGCCTCTCAAATATTGATATAGCAGTAAAGATCACAACCCATTTAAAGCCTGATTATCAGAAAAGTTGATCAACATGAGCTGAAATTGGACAATAAGGCCATTTACCTGGCGGTATATATAAGCACGGACTATGACCCAATCAGTACAGGTTGGGAATCAGAATGAAGTTATATAAGCCTGGTCTTTGGACCAGATGATCTCAGTTATTTTAAATATTCCTTTTTGTTTCCTTCTTTCCCTTTTCTTCCCTATAAAATTTAACTAACTATTTGATCTTTCGCTTGACAGAAGCAACACCTAAAGGAGTACTTAGAGTTATGGGTGTGCAAGGTCTAACCATATATCATGTCAAAAGCCATTTACAAGTAAATAACCTTCTATTCAGGCCCTTGCCTTATTGTCAATCTTATTTGTACCGAGTTTAATTTTGTTATCACTTATATGCAGAAATATAGGCTTGCAAAGTATATCCCAGATTCATCAGAAGGTATGTTTTATTAAACAATTATAATTATGTATCTATAGATATATCAATATATCATATGTCCATAATTCCATACATATTCAGCAGTACTGAATATTATTTACACACTGGATGGGTACTCAGTAGGAGATTTACAAATGCTGAAGGCAGGCCTGCTATCAATTTTATATCATATTTTTCCTTGTTTTATGTTTTGTTGAATTTTTTTATTGAGATTTTATGCAAGAAGCCCATGATGCGGGCTTAGTATCTTGTTTCAGTACTAAAGGAGAACACAATATGAAAAAATTGTGAAACTTTTGTGTGTATATATGTATATTTAGTTGATTACAATGCAATATTGTAACAAAAGTTGTACTTAATATGAACCAGGTGCTAAACCAGAGAAGAAAGACAGTGATGATTTGCTTGTGGGTCTGGACAGTTCATCGTAAGTTTTAGGAAAGCAATGAAAACAATAAACAAATGAACCGTTTTGTGGTTTTTCAAATTCGTATATTTTATAGCAGATTGCCTAATTATTTCCCTGGTTATGTCTTTTAATATGTACTCCTTTCCTCTTATGAAATCTGTATCTCATAACTATTGTTCTGAAAATATAGATATGATTTAATTACTGGCAGCATGCTATTAATTGTTTTATCCCGATTACTGTCTGCTAACAGAGTCCTAAAAAAATGCCAATAGATATGCGTAAATGAGGATCGATGACATGAACCTTCTGTCAGACCAACTTCTTAAAAGTCCTTGATTGGTAAAGACCGGTTTTAGAGAATCATATTTGATAATCTTTCTTCTATTTTTTAGTAAAGACCAACTTCAGATGACATGTTTTGTTTTATTGTTCTTAAGCATCATTATATATGATGATAGTACCTATTATTTCTTTACTATATCCTTCAAAATGTAATTTTGGCAGGAACATGCAATTATCTGAGGCCATAAAACTGCAGATGGAGGTGCAAAAACGGTTGCATGAACAACTTGAGGTAAGTTGATGTTCCTTTTTTTCTTCTATTCAATGATCTGGTTGGATTATCAGTTCTTACCAGCAGATAATGTGGTTTTAATCTGTTCATTTGTTCATCATCAACTGTTGCTAAAGTCTTCATAACTTATAATTTACATCCTAATAATAAAGAAGAAAGTATCCATTTGATCTATTCTTAATTCCAGGTACAAAGGCAACTCTAGCTGAGAATAGAGGCACAAGGACGATACCTTCAAAAGATAATCGAGGAGCAACAACGCCTCAGTGCATCACTTGGTGAGAAAACACCAGGCCTGTCCAACCACATGGGACCCACCTCTGATAGGACTGATCCATCCACACCGGGCCCCACCTCTGAGTATCAACAAATGACCCATATATCTGCCCCTGACAGTGGTCCAGTTAATGAGCCGTGCACACCTGAGTCGGACTGCCAGGGGGGCATGCATGTATATGGCCAGGTCAAGTTTGAGCCTGGTTCTAGATAAGAGTCCTTTCTCTAGGTTAGATATTACATAGGGGTGTTCTCCATGACAGCTGGGGTCAGTGCTGTAGGGAAAATTAAGTTTTAAGTTACCGTCGTGGTGGATCTGTTTAGAAAGATATTAATTAGGATTAAAGAAAGGGATTTTATGTCACAGTGTTGATACTTTGTGTTCCAGGAAGATTAAATGAACTGATTCTAACATTGGATGATTGATTGGCGGTTAGAGGGAATGTTGGTTTTCTTTTTATTTAAATCTGTAATTTAAACTGCATGTAATTTAGGGTCACTTTAGATTGTATAGCTGTTAATTGTACTCTCTTCCTCTACCTCGTCAAATACTATTCATCTCCTGGTGTTATGTGACCAAGTATGTTGTCAGTTCTAATGGAGTTAGGGCTTGCTCCAGAAAGGAGTACTCAAGGAGAATGAGGGAGAAGGTTAACTGACCAAATCTGCCCAAGCCAGTTGACCTGCTCCAGAACTTAAAAATTTGAGGGTGAACTAAGGAGAATGGGGAGGAATAGAGATGAACTCTTTACAAAAATATGAAGAAAAGTGTAATCAGATTTATACCCAAATTTGGGGTGTATCGCCATTCTCTTCCTATTCCTTTCTTTTTCTTTTCCTAATGATTTCTAGAGCAAAGCCTTAGTGTACATTTATGTTTCAGAGCACAAGTACAGACTATTTGAGTGTATCATTTCAACAGCAAGTTGCTTTCTAACTATGTTGCATGGATACTCCAAAAAATCGCCGTATCCCGTATCGGATACGTATCCGACACGGATACACGTGCGATACGCACCGAATACGTCATGTGGCGAATCCTATTATTTTAATGTGTTTGACCTGCGGATTCGGTCAGGATACGCCTTGGATATGGCTGGGATACGGCCAGGATACGCCTGAGATACGTTTTTGAATATTAGAACTTCAAACTGCTATAATTTTTTATAGGAATGTCCGTTTTGGATGAATGACCATAATCCGGAAAGCTCGCAACAAGATCTACAAGTTTTACATGGGTTTACCTACGGAGGTTAAACCCGTATCGACCATTTTCGGGACCAAAAAACGTTGTCTAAACCTCTGAAATCCACTTTGAAAGTATTCAAATCTAAAAATTATAAAACAACTATCATAATTAGTTTTTAATCAGTACAAATTATTTACTACATAAATTAGTTACAAATTATAAAATATATATATTTAATAAAATAAATAATTAGTTTTTTAATTACAAAATATATAAATTAGAAAAATATATTATTTTAATTATTTTATATATACTGCCGTATTCTAGTTTTTTTAAAAATGACGTATCCCCGAACCCGCACCGTATCCGATACGATACCCGCATCCGCACCCGTGCAACATAGCTTTCTAACTAAGAGAAAACCAGTCTTCTAAGGGGAATATTTTGAACTGAATAAAAAGACATCTTCATTGACGAGCAACTATTCAAAAGGACTTTCTGTGCTAAGTATGAAACAAGAAAGTAAGGAATTTGAAATGTACTGGAGTTAAATTCCTATCGTAAAATACAGCCATAGACTTTTCCCTACTTTCTAACAAGTATAATCTAGCATTAGGCCACTAGGACAGTTGTTGCAATTTCGTGAAAAGTGGTGCCTTTCGGCCCAAAATATTACTACTAGTACTACGAAAGGGGCTATTTCTAAAAATCCACAAAAGTTATTTCACAAATATGACCGTAAACAGAATTTACGTAAAAGCGGGATTCCGCGCGTAAAGTTCACGCGACTCATCTAGATCCGTTCAATCTAACTCCAACGAACGGTCCAGATCTAAACACACGTCGCATCAGCTCCCACTCAGAGCTCTCTCCTCTCCTCTATAAGCTGTGTTTCATTACTATCTCTCTCTCTGCGTTTATTGTCCGACTCCTCACCATTAGAGAGAGAAAGAAGAGAGAGAGAGAGAGAGTGAGGAGGAGGAGGTAACAAGGGATCGTTTGGTTCGTTCTGATTTGGTGAGCTTCTCTATCTCTAATCGATCGGTTCACGATTTGGTGGTTTGTATTTTTGAGCTTCAACAATTTATTTCTCAATCAACCCTTCTTTTTAATTTTAATCTCCTGATTTTCTTACTTTAACCCAGGGGAAGGAATGATATGGATTGTTTTTGTACCTTTGCTTTGAAAATTGATAAGATCTACTTGAAAGCTTTTTACTTTCTAGTTTCTACTGTTGTTGAAGTCAAAGTTTAATTATTTAATCTCGTTCTAAAAGTTATTCAAATAAACACAACTTGCTTTTCACTGTGTGGTTTTGAAGTTCCAGCGAAAAGCAAATTGTAAGAAGTGCTGATTTGTGTGTGTGTGTGTGATTTTATTCCAATTATAGGATCTGTATCATGTGTATTTCCCTCTTGTGGTTTCTTTTTGGACTAAAGCAACGGCTATAGATGTCTACAGCTACCTTAATTATATTTTTCTAAATATGTTTAGACTTGCGTTTTCTTAAGGAATCATCTCGGTTGTGTAATATAATGTCAGGTAACAATAATAAAAAAAAAAACAGTTATTTGGAAAATCCAAGTTACCCTCTTTTTTCTTCATTTTCCTATTTCAGCAGGGTATGTATAATAGGAGGAAGTAGGGTGCTTAGGGGGGGAAAGTGATTGGTACAGCAGGGTAGCATATGGTATACTTTGGTTTAGAATGTGCATTGTTGCAATGATATAGATACAACCCGTGCTGAAGTTTTTCAGAGGTGGAATGAAATTGGTATTTTTTTTTTTTTAGTAAAGAGAAATTAAAGTATTTCTTTTTTTATTTTTTTTTTCTTTTGTAGAATATCTGGGGAGAAGGAAATGGCTTCAAAACGGATCTTGAAGGAGTTGAAGGATCTGCAGAAGGATCCTCCCACCTCATGCAGTGCTGGTTCGTCCCTCTTTCTTTCTTTTTCTTCTCTCCCTTTATTGTTCTCTTTATATTGTCTATGTAGTTGGTATTACCTAATAGGTAATATAAAGATTATTTTTTAAATCTAATTTACTGTTTATTAATTCTTAATCTAACAGTTGATAGAGTTGTGTATTTATATGCACGCTCCATATTAACTTGGGCTGCACTATTTGGGCTTTGATGTATTGCCGTATAATATTTTTTTGAGGTTCTTACCATATTTGCACATAATGATCCATATATATGATACTTGCAACTGTGCCTGTATTTGTATGGTTGCAAGTAGCTTTGACTGATTCATTAATGTGATGGAATTATGTATCTTGGTTGAGGGTTCTTTGTTCCTTCTTCCCTGAGAACAAGCTGAACAAGAAACAAACAATGTGCATTTGTGTCCTTGTTACTACTCTACATTAATTATCCAGTGGCTACTCAATTTATTTAACATGAGAAAGTTGGGAAGAATAAGATCCTTTTCTGCTTGACTATTATTAGCCTTTGTTGAATGCTTCGGTAGTATCGGTAAATAATCAAAACCTGCTGGTTTGTTAGTAGAACACATGATAACTGCAATATGTCACAGAATTACTTACTTGTTAATGTCAACTATAGGGTGTAATGTGGCAGTATAATCCTTTTTTTAATTTTATCACATTAAATTTCTATGGTCCATATATGTTTTACCCTAATCAAGAAGTTAACTAATTTTTTTTTTTTTTTTTTTTGGAACTTCTGTAATCACAGGACCTGCTGGGGAAGACATGTTCCATTGGCAGGCTACAATAATGGGGCCTGCTGATAGCCCCTTCTCTGGTGGGGTATTTTTGGTCAACATCCATTTCCCTCCAGACTATCCTTTCAAGCCTCCTAAGGTATTTCTAATACTAGGTCATTTCTCTTACGTACTAATTACCAATTCCTTGGGTATTTAAGGATTAATTAATCGGTACTTAATTGATTACTGTCCTTGTGAATCTGAAGCTTTTGGGCTAGTCCTTTATTTTTTTGTATTAAACGTACAATATTGCTTGGTGTTCCAAATAGAACCAAATACGTGTAATTTACTTAAATTCTAACCACTTAACTTTTACTTCCTTTGTATAAGATTTTGTAAGCAATCCTTCTTTCCTTGTTGTCATTTCAGGTTTCATTCCGTACTAAGGTGTTCCATCCAAATATAAATAGTAATGGAAGCATCTGCCTTGATATACTGAAGGAACAGTGGAGCCCTGCTCTTACCATTTCCAAGGTTAGATGATCTTAAATTTCTGATGTTTTGTCTCATGAGAAAAATTTCCCAAATCCTCATCTACCCACACTGCAACCCAGCACCCCCCCCCCCCCCTAACGGGGAGAGAGAGAAATGGTATGAAATTGGTTGCACCTGCACAAGGTATAATATCATTCAAAAAGCAGAAGAAAGGGGCATGGCAAAGGTTTCTAATATGTATGTTCCAGTCAGACACTTTTTTTTTTTATTTTAGCGAAGTGAAATTGGTTTAGTGCTGGAAAAGGTGATCAAATGAAAATTAATCAAAAAAAGGAAGTTTGATTTCAAAGATTACAAACCCCTACTTTTGGTTTGCTAACATTGTATGCAAAATGTGTGCGTACACTTTGTATTGTGTACAGTGAGCTTGCAGACATTGTCTGTCAACCATATAGGTTTGTCGATAATGAATGTGAACTTAATTGTAATTGTAATAATTTGCAACTTTGAGTCGACTCTTCTTATTTCATATTATCAAATAAAAAAGGGACACTTGAGCATTTTGTAATCAGCAATTATGTATGTTATATGGATCTGTTAATGGTTAAAAATTTCAATTTGTATATAATTTTAAAAGTGATCTAAAAATAGTAGCCATCCAAATCTATATTACAGGTGCTGCTCTCGATATGCTCTCTCTTGACAGATCCAAATCCAGACGACCCTCTTGTGCCTGAAATCGCGCACATGTACAAGACAGATCGCGCTAAGTATGAATCAACTGCTCGATCCTGGACCCAGAAGTATGCAATGGGTTGACCTTCAAAATGATTCAGAAGCCTTCTATTGCCTTGTCACTCCTGATAAATAAAGCATGTATCGAACGTAAATCTCTCTGTGGCTACTTGATGGGGTTTTAGGGTTATGTCAGGTCTGGGTCTAACTTATTGCTTAATGTGTGTGTCAATTTATCAACTTGTTGCTCAACTCTATGTTGAAACTTCGAATTGTGGTTTGAATTTGCATGAACCAGAAAGCAGTTTGGTTATGCTAGTTTGCTATGATAATAGTTGAGTATTCTGCTTCTTTTTTGCTCTTGTGTTGAAGAAGCAAGGCAGTTGCCCACTTATTAATTTCATTAGAAAGGAAAAAAAAAAAAACATTTTCACAAGCGTCAGGTACAAGGAAAGTTTAGGTAAATAGTCTAGCTTAGGCTAAAACAAATTAATTAACAACTATTCCTTAACCAATCATCTCTATCTTTTCTTACTGTGGTCTCAGTCACAAATGTTGTGGCTGAATGTTGATTCCGTTGTTTCTTTCTTTCAAAGATTCCACATTGCTGCCAAGAGTGAATACCATGGAGATGCTTGAGGTGTAAGTTCCTTGGAGAGTTCCAGTCTTCCAGAGGTAAAAAAAAAAGTATCAGTTACGTTGGGTGAGGTGGATATGAGGTTGTAGGTTTTTCATATTGTGGTGCAGTTGGGGCAGTTTAAGAACAAATTGGTTGGTGTCTTCCAGGAGGGGTTGGTGACAGCCAACTCAAGCCATGCTAGCTTGCCATCATGGCTTGATAAGTTTTTCATCGGTCAGTAGTTATCCTCGTCGCAGTGCCCACAAAACATGTTTAACTTAAGAGGTGCTCTGATTTTTCTTTTCCAGGGAAGTGATAAGGATATGTGTGAGCCAACCCAGCAGTGGAGGATCCACAGAACAATATATAAACCTAAAAACTCAATCAATTCGATGATTTTGAAAATTAATATTATTTTGTACTTAATTTGAAAATACATACCGATCCAAAGTCTTAAGGATCCATATATTATTTGTTGAAAAAAAAGTATTAAATAAAAAAAATGGTAGCTTGTACAAATCACACCTCGAAGCAAAATAATAATAATAATAATAAAGTAAAATGAACGCAACAATAACAAATATTATTTTAAACACCAACATTACATGTTCAGTTTGATCGACAGTCAGTAATACACCATCTCATATTTCTACTGCTTACTCAACAATTCAAATGTTTTTCATTTTTTGAACCCAAGTACGTACTATTCTAACCATCTCGTGAATTTAATATATAATTCCAAATTAAAAAATTTACAACTTTTATGTGATTATTTAAGATGCATTAAGAATTGTTAGATGTTGAGTACTGCTCGAAGTCAAACATTACCATTTGCTCATCATTTAATACCCTCATCCTGTTTATTTTGTGTCATATCTCTATACACATTTTCGCTCTCTTCGATAATTAGGTACTTGTATGTGGCGAAGAAGAAGACACTTGTGCTGATACTATGCAACAAGACTGATAAAGGTGACAGCGCACTGTAAGTTCATTAAGAAGCAGCTTTAAAGGTGATGTATGACTCGCTTATTTTTGTAAAATTTTTGCTTCCGACTATGCAAATGCTAAAAAAAAGTCATAGCTTAAATGACTGCTGCGCCCGCCCAATGATCTTTGGATCATCTACTTCTTATATTGTGATTGTGGGAATTGCATTCCTTTTGCTTTTGTTCCTTTGTTGGGTTTTAAGAATATGACTTGAATTGTTAAAACTGAGCTCTTTTAGTTAGCTGATAGCTGATACTTTGCTTGGATTCTTGTTTTCGGAAAATATGTGGATTGTTAACATATATGATATTGTTGTCATTAAAAAATTATTATGAATGTTTCATCAACTTACTGGAAACGGAAACGGTTGCTAATACTCCGTAGGATGTAGGGTGAGGAGCAAAAGGAGGAATCCTTCCCCGGTACATCATTATGGATTGGATTAGTCTTCTTGGAAGCCATTTCTGAATTCTCTGAGTGCAGAGTGCTGGGCACGAATTTTGTTTCCAATTCTATTGTAGTCCTTTCCCTTTTTTATTTGTTTCTTCCAATCAGAGAATTTGGAAAAACTTCTTACAAATAAATATGTTCACTACTGTCGTCCATCTTGCTCTTGGGAGCATCTTTGGACATCGTCTATACATATCCCGCCATATTATATATCACATATATATGGAGGTACGTTATATATATATTCAACACACGCGCGCTACAGTGCATCTGAAGAACAGATTGTGCATCATGAAATTATTTTAAATAAGTTATATTTCAAAATAAAAATTAAATGATAAATACGATTTAATTAAAAGCTACACTTGTAACAATATATAAATGCTTACGTGTTATGATCGGTGCCTCCACAAACTATAATTATAGCAGAATGGTTACACTTTTTTTTATAATTATAGCAGAGTGGTTACACTTTTTTCATCTCATAACATAAATAATTTAAATTGAATTGGAATAATAGGTATTTTCAACATTTCCTCTATTTACCTTCTCCGACGAAAGCCTCGCGTCCACAGCTCCACTTGTTAGGATTTTGTATAATTTCTAAGCTGTAACTAGGGAACAAGACAAAAAAGAGAGGCAGATCGAAAGGGGGAAAAAAATTGTAAACGAAGTAATAATAGTTATTTTTCCCCCTTTTTTTTTTTTGTCTTACTACTACAAACCGATTACATTAATATGACTACAACCAAAATCAGATTAGAAATAGATATTAATTAAAGTTTTCCTAACTTGCACTATTATCAAGCGTCCAGCCCATAAACGAGGATTATTAGCTCTTCAACCCTTGAGATCGTTCTTCCTTGAATAGCCCCATTTCACAACCGGATTCCTTGAATAGCCCCATTTCACAACCGGATCTGTTACACGGCAAGTGCCCAGATTCCACCCTACTGTCTCGGCACGTATGATAGCCCAATCAAGGTAACGAACATCACCATACCTCAAATAGAAAGCAAGAATTGTTCTCATAACACGATGCGAGCCTATTACCATGTTCCTATTCAATGCATCAAAAATGCGCCTCACCTCATCTATTAAGCCTTCTTCGGCGTAAACGCTGATTAGAACCATATGAAGATAAGGGAAGTACAAATGCTCTTCTCCTCCAACTAATTTAACAAATTCTATAATCTTTCTACGACTAGATTCACCACCTACCTCGTAATATGCACAAATCATGGCCCAAATTAATGACCTCTCTCGAGTGTGTGCCTCCCTCTTTACCAACTCGTACATCCTCTCCATTTTCTCCAGTTTGCCAGCAAGAGCGTAGCCACGAAGCATCAATAGATGCGTGCTCGTGTTAGGCTTTTTCAAAGAACCAAATATGCTCTCCATTTGTTCCCACATCCCCCTTCTCAGATATCCACGTATCAATATATGGTAGGTTTTAATTGTCCGTGGTATGCCATATATTTCCATTTCATAGAAAACCGATTCCATTTCCTGGACTAAGCGGCGGTGGCTACAGAGAGTTAGGATAATGTTGTATGATACAGTGTCTGGGCCATATTCTGTATTGTACCGTAAATCATAAAACAAAGAGAAGGTCCCTTCGACATGGCCATTGTACATGTATGCAGTCATGAGTACATTGAAAAGAGTGGGACCATTAACGAGAGATATATAGATGTTGAAGTAGTCCTGAGCAAGAAAAAGGTTACGAGCTCGGCTGGCGATAGTAATGGCTGATGCCAACTCCTCTGCTATAATCGGAGGAGAATCTCGTAATTTCCTTCTCCAACAAAAAACCTGGAAAACAAAAGGGTTTTCAGTTTGCAACTTTGCATACAAATTCTTGCACAAATGTACTCCAGAGCCACCTTGGCAACTAATGGTAGAGGAAAGTGAATTTTTCAGTATAGAAAGAGGATGAATTATGCAATTCCACATTTAAGCTCGGCCAGATCGAACTTGCTATTAAAAAGTTCTTCTCTTTGACCTTTCTGGAGCAAAGTGTTAATCTTTGGCTACAGATTGAGGAGCGGGGAGAAATCTACAGGCCAAATTCGGGGGAGGTAAAAGCTTTTAAACCCCAAAAAATCAAACATGCTATAAACTAAAGTTGTCCTCCTTTTCTTTCCTCTACCCCAAAAAATCTGGAGCAAAGTGTAAATCTTTGGGTGTTGTTCACGCATCTAGTATTACATATATTTATTATAACATAATATCTATTTTTCTGTTTTGCTAATAACGGTCTCAGAGTCGCAAAACATAAGCAGTATCAAAGAGAAAGAAAGAGTACCCGAATACCGAGTATAGGTCGACGTTTAAGCAGGGAGAGAAAGTGGACTAAGGGAGAGCGATTAGGAGACCCATTAGTATCAGTGGTGTCGCGAACAGTCAGTAATGATCTGGCCGACTTGGATTCAAGCACGGATTCCAGATCAGGCGAATCGTCGTCTAAAGAAAGGATTTTTCTCGCAAGAGAAGTGACTCTCGGGTCAGCAGTAGTAGCACGACGACGAGGGCTGCGACCGAGAGTTGATAAGCGAGAGATAAAAAGACTCGGAGCCGGGATGCGCCTTTCCTCGTGAAGGAGAAGATGGTGGGAAGGGGGGTATAAGTTTTGGAGGAGGCGGGGTTTAGATTTTGAAGAAGACGAGACCAGGAAGAGCCGCAGGTGAAGAAGCTGCCTCGCCATCCTTTTTTTTGTTTTATTTTATTTTCTGAATTTATTTATTTATTTTTATTTTTAAAACATTTGTAAATGTTGAAGTAATTTATATTTTTCTTGAGTAGACAAATCGTTCGCTCGATATAGAAATTTGCCATGATTTTAGTAACAGGTGACCATTTTTTTTTTATTTTGGCCGATTAATATTTCAATCTTGGGATTCATCTTTAATTTAGAAAATATTATTTTTTATATGCAACTATATTTTCTATTTAAAACAAGTGTGTTTCTTCATTCTACTGGTAAACATAAAAAATTAAAAATTATACACATTTAAATTGCTATACGTATAATAATGCATTTTTTGTGCACTATTTACAAATGCACAATACAAAAACTCATAAATGCATATATATATAGAGTTTTGCTATGGTGAGTCGCGACTCACGTGAGTCGCACTAAAAAATGTGAGAAAGTGCTGCAGAAGATCAAGTTATGGATCGAATGTGTAGCACAAAATATTAAAATAAAATTGGCAAGTTGCCATTACAAGCTGTACAACTTGAGGAGGAGTGTTAAAACATGAAGTATGGCAGTGTGTGCTGCCACAGGAGATCAAGAACATGACATTCGGCCTGGTGTTCGGCTGGGGTCCAGCCGAATGGTAAGCCGAATGTGTGCGTATCGTGCAACAAAAGGAAACTTCAAGGTGTCTCCAAGTTAGAAAAGAATGCTAGCACGTCCAGAGATGAGTTCCCTGTGTGGGGTTGGTGTTTCCTTATGTAAAAGGTGTAAAATTATAAAGAAAAGGAATGAAATAATGGAGAATAATTGGAAAGAGATGTGTGTCTCTATAGGATAGTTTCCTATTTAATATTCTTATTCTTCCTCTTACAATGTATCTCAGACATTAACAAAATAAATAGAAAGAAAAAGTGTGTGTGTGTGTGTGGAGGACGTAGGCACCAAGTTGGTGCTGAACCTCGTTAAATTTTCGTGTTCACTTTGTATCTATTGTGTGATTATCTATTCTGAGATCCTCGTGCTGACTAGCCCTAAGGGGCACGGTTCTTGTACAGTTGCATTTGGATCGTGCCTCCTCGAACCAAAATCCAACTTCCGCTGCGTAGACGCTTGAATTCTTAATATGGTATCAGAGCGTGGTTCAGAGATGGGGGACCAAAACGGAGGCGATGGAAGGCAAACAATGACTCGAAGCAAGTGCAAGGCGGGTGTTTCTTCAACCAAAAAGGGTGTATGGAGATAGACAACCGTTCGAGTGGCTTTCTACATCGACGTTGGAGCACGAGCAATGGCATGAACTGTTGAAAACAGACTGTTCGGCTGTGTGTACGGTCGTACAGGATCAAGAACAGATTTTTTGGCTGTGTGTGCGGTCAAACGGGACCAGAAAAAGGGCATTCGGCTGTGTGTTCGGCCGAACGGGATCCAGAACGGTCCCGTCCCTGGTGATTTAAGGTGCTGTTGAATCACATGAAGTTGTCGCGGAGGTATCGCTTGGGTTGTGCGACCTGTGAGCGGTGCTTGGGGTCCAAATCTACCATAAAGAAGGAGATCTGTCTAGCCACAATAAAAATAAGGTATCTTATTTGTTTTTCTGGGAGATTGAATCAACATAGTGATTATATGTTGGTTGGTTGTGTGACCAAGGTTTATCCAGAATAAAACAAGTTTGTTGTGGTTTGTTTAGAATTAATTTTGTTATATGGTTTGTTGTATGGTTGGGTATGAACAAATGCGACAATAGATGACATGACCAAAGTAAGAACATCAAGGTGACTCAAGTCAGGTCAGATTGAAGGCTCAAGTCGAGTCAACAAGGTAATCCTAGTTGGATTTAAGACTTGTTCGGCCGTATGTTCGGCCGAATGGTAGGCCGAATGGTAGGCCAAATAGTTTGTCTAATGTTAATTGGTCGTAAGTGTTGGTTGTGGCTCGAGTAGGGTCCAAACCGGAAACCTAGAACAGGTCAAATGGCCCATGATAGGCCTGTTCGACTGGGTGTTCGGCCGAACGGATGGCCGAATGGGTGTTTAAGTGGTCAGATTTGAAGTCATGAATGTGGTCCAAGTTGGATCCAAGGAGATGGCCTACACTGGGTCATGATGGTGGTTAAAATCTGGTTGGAAAAAAAATGGGTCAAAGTCGGGTCCAACAAAATGGTCCAAGTCGGGTCATGAAAAAAAGAATCCAAGTCGGGTTCAAACAAGATGGCCCTAATCAGGTCAAATAAAACAAGTTGCATGTGTAATCAAATATCTCTCTCAAAGGGAGAGCAAAATTGAGAGAGATTTTTGGTATCAATCAAGCTGTGGCCCATGACGGGTCAAGAAGGAAGACCTAAGTTAGGTCTGAAAGGCTCTTCAAGTTGGGGAGTTGAATGTCTTCAAGTCGAGGGTATGTGAAGTCAAGAGTGAATCCAAGTATGCAAGCCACCAAATATCCCTCTCAGGGGGAGAGTTGAAGTGAGAGAAATATTAGGTGTCCAAGATGGATATCAAGTGAATAAGCACGAGAGATCAATGGAGACAAGATGCTCTAGTCATGTGATATGGTCCAAGTTGGATCAAGTGGTCAAGACGAGTCAAGACTTAGACCTTAATCCAAGTAACAAAGATAGACTCAAGGAATACTCGGATCGAGCACAAGTGTGCTCGAGTCGAGTGGATATCGTGTCATGCAATGAATTCTACAAGATGGCCAAGAAGATAAAGATCAAGTCATGTGCGAGTCAAGCAAGGATGCTCAAGTCTAACATGTGACAGGTCAAAGGATTCGAAGCCATTCAAAGGAGAAGTCGGGGACGTGATGCGAGAGGATACGAGTCAAGAGTAATATATTTGGAATAAGGTTAGTAAATGAAATAATATCTTTCATGTGTGATGATATGAATTGATAGGTGGCTTGAGACAAATGATTACTTGGCTTTGGTGCACGGGACGTGACAAGTGGGCACGGACCGGGCAAGATGAATTTAATGCAAGGCACTAGGGTCTAGCACAAGATGTGTGACTTGTGCCAAGTGAAGAAATTGATCCATGTGGCGGTGTGTGCCGTCGTTGTGTGTGCAACTCATGGAAGGTGTGAAACAAGAACTTGGTGGCATGTGTGTGCCAATGAAGACAAAAGGTATGTGCCTTAGAAGACGGTGTGTACCGGTGTGCATCACTCTATGCAAGTGAGACATGACAAGTCAGTACATGTCCACTTGAGAGAAAGTGTGAGAAATTGCTGCAGAAGATCAAGTAATGGATCGAATGCGTAGCACAAAATATTAAAATAAAATTGGCAAGTTGCCATTACAAGCTGTACAACTTGAGGAGGAGAGTTAAAACATGAAGTATGGCAGTGTGTGCTGCCACAGGAGATCAAGAACATGGCATTCGGCCTGGTGCGTATCGTGCAACAAAAGGAAACTTCAAGGTGTCTCCAAGTTAGGAAAGAATGCTAGCACGTCCAGAGATGAGTTCCCTGTGTGGGGTTGGTGTTTCCTTATGTAAAAAGTGTAAAATTATAAAGAAAAGGAATGAAATAATGGGAAATAATTGGAAAGAGATGTGTGTCTCTATAGGATAGTTTCCTATTTAATATTCTTCTTCTTTCTCTTACAATGTATCTCAGACATTAACAAAATAAATAGAAAGAAAAAGTGTGTGTGTGTGTGGAGGACGTAGGCACCAAGTTGGTGCTGAACCTCGTTAAATTCTCGTGTTCACTTTGTATCTATTGTGTGATTATCTATTCTGAGATCCTCGTGCTGACTAGCCCTAAGGGGCACGATTCTTGTGCAGTTGCATTTGGATCGTGCCTCCTCGAACCAAAATCTAACTTTTGCTGCGTAGACGCTCGAATTCTTAACAAAAAACTTCTAGATCTGGTTCAAAATAACCGATCCAAACCGTCCAATACGATCTCCCTATTGAAATTTCCATGCAGAACAAATTTTATATTTTTTTAAAATTTTTAAGTATTTTTTCGGATTTTTAAAAACTGCTGTTTTTGAACGGTTCAGAACTAATTAGATTAACGATTTTCTAAAATTTCAAAAAAATACTTAAAAATTTCGAAAAAATTTAAAATTTGACCTGCATGGAGATTTCAATAGGGAGATCGTATTGCACGGTTTGGATCAGTCATTTTGAACTAAATCTATGTGTTTTGAGCGCGACTCACGGAACCCAGGTGAGTCGCGACTTACCATAGCAAAACTCTATATATATATAGAGAATATTTATTGTGAACCATGATGCACAGAGGACTCCGTGTACTATGATCGTTTGATCGGTGATTTTGCAAATTGACAAATCTAAATCAACCAATCCAATCTATATATTAAAATCTCATAACAAATAAAATTTTATAATTTTTGAAATTTTTTTACTATTTTTTTCGAAATTTTTAAAGCTCGCCATTTTGGCTACAAATTAGTGTATTTATAAGCCAAAAATATCAAGCTTTAAAAAATTCGTAAAAAATAGTAAAAGATTTTCAAAAATTGTAAAATTTTGATTTTTATGATATTTCAATATATAGATTGGGTTGGGTAAATTAGATTTGACAATTTGTGAAAACACCAACTAAAACGGTCATGATGCACGAAACCTTATATGAACCATAGTTCATAATAGATTTACTATATATATATATATTGGCTAAAGTATACTCCAGCATACAGATCGTCCGTATGCTGGAGTTATTTTTCAAAATCTAAAATTCATACAGTCGATCCGAACCGTTCAAATTGTTCTCCATATTGAAATCTCCTAGGAAACCAAAATTTATATTTTTTCGAATTTTTTTGCTATATATAATGCTATTTTCAAAAAACACTATAAAGGAGTATTTCCGACCCTTCAATTTGAAAATAGCATAATATATAGCAAAAAAATTCGAAAAAATGTAAAATTTTGTCTTGAAGGATATTTTTATATGGAGAACAATTTGAACGGTTTTGATCGACTGTTTGAATTTTAGATTTTGAAAAACGACTCCAGCATACGGGTTTGATCCGTATGCTGTAGTATACTTTAGCCAATCTATATATATATATATATATATATATATATATATATAGTTTTTCTATGGTGAGTTACAACTCACCAAAAGGTCGGTGAGTTGCGATCAAAACTCCTAAATCTAGTTTAAAATGACCGATCCAAACCGTCCAATATGATCTCCGTATTGAAATCTCCATGTAGATCAAATTTTATATTTTTTTGAAATTTTTAAGTATTTTTTTGAAATTTTAGAAAATCGTTAATCTAATTAGTTCTGAACCGTTCAAAAATAGCAGTTTTTAAAAATCTGAAAAAAAATATTTAAAAATTTCAAAAAAATATAAAATTTGGTCTGCATGGAGATTTCAATAGAGAGATCGTATTTGATGGTTTGGATCGGTTATTTTGAACTAGATTTAGGAGATTTGAGCGTGACTCACCAATTCTTTGGTGAGTTGCAACTCACCGTAGCAAAACTATATATATATATATAGAGAGAGAGATTGGCTAAAGTATACTCCAGCATACGGATCGTCCGTATGCTGGAGTCGTTTCTCAAATAATAAAATTCATACAGTCGATCTGAACCGTTCAAATTGTTCTTCATGTTGAAATCTCCTAGGAAACGAAATTTTATATTTTTTCGATTTTTTTTACTATATATTATGCTATTTTCAAAAAACACTATAAAGGAGTATTTCTGACCCTTCAATTTGAAAATAGCATAATATATAGCAAAAAAATTCGAAAAAAGATAAAATTTGGTCTTGAAGGATATTTTTATATGGAGAACAACTTGAACGGTTTGGATCGACCGTTTGAATTTTAAATTTTGAAAAACGACTCCGTATGCTGGATTATACTTTAGCTAATCTCTCTCTCTATATATATATATAGTTTTGCTATGATGAGTCGCGACTCACCAGAAGGTCAGTGAGTCGGCCTCAAATCTCCTAGATCTGGTTCAAAATGACCGATCCAAACCGTCCAATACGATCTCCCTATTGAAATCTCCATGCAAACCAAATTTTACATTTTTTCGAAATTTTTAAGTATTTTTTTTAAATTTTAGAAAATCGTTGATCTAATTAGTTCTGAATCGTTCAAAAACAGCAGTATTTAAAAATCCGAAAAAAATACTTAAAAATTTCAAAAAAATGTAAAATTTGCTCTGGATGGAGATTTCAATAGGGAGATCGTATTGGACGGTTTGGATCGGTCATTTTGAACCAGATCTAGGAGTTTTGAGCCCGACTCACAGACCCTCTGGTGAGTCGCGACTCACCTTAGCAAAACTCTATATATATATATAGTTTTGCTATGGTGAGTCGCAAGTCACCAGAGAGTCTGTGAGTCGGGCTCAAAACTCCTATATTTTGTTCAAAATGATCGATCCAAACCGTCCAATACGATCTCCATATTGAAATCTCCATGCAGACTAAATTTTACATTTTTTCAAAAGTTTTAAGTATTTTTTTTGAAATTTTAGAAAATCATTAATCTAATTAGTTATTAACCGTTCAAAAACAGCAGTTTTAAAAAATCCGAAAACATGTTTACAAATATTTGCTATATTAGTTCTATACATCTATAGCTAACACTTTATATTTGCTATATTGTGTCGTCGTTCAAAATTTAAATTGTAAACATGTTTACAAATATTCGAAATTCCTCTAATAATTGTTAAATATATAGTATAACAGTATAGTAATAATAGTAAATGCTCCTTACAATCGTCTTACTGGGAATTTGAATTTGAGCAGGGACATAGCAATAATAAAAAAAAACAATAAATTTAGAATTTTGAGCTGGGTCTACCATTGTTAAGTTCATCCATCTATTAGTGGGCGAGTTTAAATAAATGTGTAAATCCAAAGGTTCAGATCTAATCATTTACAATCAAATAGAAACCATTAATATATATAAACAACTCAGTTCCCCTTTCGTAGACATGCCTTTAGCTTAGTTTTAGGTTCGGATGCCACAGTACCAATTAGAAGATATATGGAATGTTATTAAATACAAGTGGTAATTGAATTATTTTTACCGCATGAGCCTTTTTTTAGTAAGAAACTTCAATCCTAAGCGAACTCTATTTTTGTTTTTCTTTTTATTGCAATGAAATGAATTTTTGTTAGATTTTGTTTTGACTGGGGTCAAAGTCGGTCTAATCTATTCATCGGTGTGCCCCATTAAATATTTCCATGTAAAGCAAGCCACATCGTCACCTAATATTAGACCCGGTGCACCGTTTAATGTTTGGATAACTGTTTCCTGAGCGATCATCGGTTAAGTCGACACAATCTAGACCGACAGATTTAGGTCTCCGTGTAAACCAGTTCTATATAAAATTTATGAAAGCTTCCATATATGCATATACCTTTTGCCTTTATAATGCCTCCTCACTTCCGACAATTCTGAACTGTGAAGCGGAGAGGAGAAAATCAGAAAAAGAAAAGAAAGAGAGATCAATGGAATGGGTTAAAATAAAATTCAAGAACCCTTCCTTCCTTGCTTGAACCACCAATTCTCCTCTCGCGCAAACTGAAACTATACAATCGCCTCTCCTCTCTCGCTCTTGCAATCCTTCATTGTCGAATCAAATCTAGAAGTGTTGTCTCTCCTGGAAGCAAGGTAACATCTTCTGGTCTTATGGCTTTTTTTCGTATTGCTCGGTCAGAGTTGTTGGCTGTTAACCTTATTCTTCGAAATCAGTATTAGTTTCCGAAAGTATTTGATTTTTGTTGCGAATTGGTATTGGGTTAAACTGAGTTTTCAAGGCACGGCTGATATTAGTCTGATTTTTATATTATTGGCCTAGGTGTGCACAATTAGACACACTGCATGTACAAATTTAGTATTTTGACAGGTCATATACTTATATCCATTTTTATTTGTTTATCAACAATTCATTATTACTATTCCTGCTACTCTTATCGTTGTTAGTATTATTGTCTATCTTGGTTTTGGTGACTTTGATTGTCTTCATTTCAAGCCTATTGGCTTTGTGTTGTTGTATGAATTAATCATTATCATATTTTAATGTCATTATACCTATTCTTTGTGTAGGATAAAAAAAAGAAAAAAAAATGAAAGGAAAAAAAAAAGAAAAGAAAAAAAAAAAAGAAGAAAAAAAAAGAGAAAAAAAAAGAAGAAGAAAAAAAAGAAGAAAAAAAGGAAAAAAAAAACAAGAAGAAGAAAAAAAAAAGGAGAAAAAAGGAGGGAAAAAAAAAGAAGAAAAAAAGGAGGTAAAAAAAAAAAGAATAGAAAAGGAAGAATGAAGAAAGGCGGAGTGACAACAATGAACCACTGACAGGAAGGTACAAATTTCTCGCTAATTTTTTTTAAATATATTTGTGAGTATGATGTTCTGTTTTGACTTCTTACTAGTATATTGTGTAGTTCATCAACTGGGTTTTGATTAGCAATTAGTTGTTTTTTTTTGGGAATCAATATTGGTGAACGCTGAAAGATGATCTGATTTCCCTTCTATATTCCAGAGCTCGTTGTGAGGGTAAATGGGGTTGGAATTGGGTCAAATTGAACCATACTGGTAAGTTTGAGTGTTATTATTGTTTTATTGCTATTATTACTAACATTATTGTTGTTAATATTACTAAATCGTTATCAATACTAATGTCATTATATTTATTTATTGTGTAGGATAAGAAAGGCATAACACGTTGATGGAAAAAAAAAAAAAAAAAAAGGAAGAAAGTAAAGAGGAAAAGACTCTGCAAAAGAAAAAAAGAATAAGAAAAAAAAAGAAGAAGGAAAAAAATGAAGAAGAAAAAAAAATGATGAGGGAAAAAAAGGAAGAAGGAAAAAAAGGAGGAAAAAAATATGAAAAAAAAAGAAGAAAAAAAATGAAGAAGAAAAAAAATGAAGAGGAAAAAAAATGATGAGGGAAAAAATGGAAGAAGAAAAAAAGGAGGGAAAAATATAGAAAAAAAAAGAAGAAAAAAAAGGAAAAAGAAGAAGGGGAAAAAAAAAAGAAAAAAAAGGAGGAAAAAAAGAAGAAGATAACAGGAGGGGAAAAAAAAGAAAAAAAGAAGAGAAAAAAAGATAAGGGTGCATGAAGAAAGGTGGACAGACCACAATGAACAGCTGAGCGGAAGGTATAAATTTCTTGCTAATTTTTTCAATATATTTGTGAGTATGATGTTCTGTTTTGACTTCTTACTATATAATCAATATATTTTGTAGTTCCTCAACCTGGTTTTCATTAGCTGTTAGTTCTTCTTTTTTGGAAATCAATATCGGTGAACTTTTTAGAGGATCTGATTGAACCTTCATATTTCCAAATCTTGCTGAGAGGGTGAATGGTGTTGGAATAGGGTTAAATTAAGCAATAATGGCATGTTGAGGGTTAATATGGTGTGTTAGTTTTAGTTGAATCGGGCTTTGTTCTGGACATGTAGACATTGGTATGAACTGTTCAGTAGCAGTTTTTGTATGTTTAAAGTAAAATTTACTTCCTTTAACAGATCATAAACACATCTATTTGAACTTTTGAAGTATAACTTTATTAGATTGAATCTCTATATAGGACCAACATAAAAGTAAAGCGGTGTTTAAAACTCGAGATGATAAGTAGAAAACGAAGACGACATATAAAATTGAAAAAGTAATAAATCCATATTTAGAAGAAAAAGTCTAGATTCTTCAAAACAAACATGCTCAAGGGTGGAACAAAGAGCAGACATCCAAGGAGAGGAAATACTTGAGAAGGAATAAAGAGGACATCTGCAATTGAAGAAACTTACAGAGAAAGATGCCCAAGGATGAAAAAAGAACCTCAAAGGAGAGAGACTCCTCAATATATAGGAAGAAGGAATCTTAATGACAAATTAGATAGGATGTCTGACCTCGAAAAAGTCAACAAGTCAATATATTGAAGAAAAAGTCTAGGAGGACGTATGAAAAAATAATAAATCAATATAAAGGTTAAGAAAGACTGAACTGGAAAAATATGAAGAAAAGGACATTGGATTGAGAAAGTCAAATTTCATCAATATGGCAGTTGAAGAGTCACAAAGGAAAATGTAATATATCTCTGCTTTTATATCTCTGGTTCTTGTGGTGAGTTTCAGCATGATTTCGTAGTGGTATATCTCTCTCCTCTCTCTCTACTTTTATTTTTGTCTATATTTCTTTTCTCCTAGATACTTCTCATTGTCATAGATGACAAAGAAGTAAAATAAAGGAAAAATGTTAGTATAAGTTTTACTAACATTTTCCCAAGTTTTTAACTCCGCCTATGTTATTGCAACATAGACAGTCTCAAGCCTGTATCAAAGGAGGAGAGGAAACTTGCAACATTTAGGGGAAAAAAGATCATAAAAAGTTATAAAAATAATGTCTTATTTCTGGCTAGAAGTGTTTGAAGGTGTCTTTGTTTTGTATCACAACATGATTGAAGGTGTCTTTGTTTTGTAGAGACGTATAAGTATTGGGTATATAATATTCTGAGAGTTTTTTTAGAGCTACCCAAGAAATGTCTGTGTAGGATAAAGATACATAAAAAGATGCTAAAATATATTGGACACAAAATATTTTGCTGGAAGTATAATTTCATCATAGATTAAAAATAAAGTATAATTTCATCAGATGCAGTGGGAAATTGAAACGGGACAGCAAGTAATGCTTTGTGACAACCTTAGTACTCGGGCTGGGTGGTGAACAGGAAAGGCAGTCAAGTGCTGGATTGGAGGCAAGATGCTATGAAAGAAACATGGATGATTGACACATTATAATCGATGCCTCCTTGGATGTAAGTGGTACTCCTGGTACTGCTGATGTGTTATATGAGAATGGGGTTGGTCAGACTTATAATCACAATATAGCACAAGATCCCTTTCTCGCAAGCTATTACACTGGTAGAAGCATTACAAGGGATAAGGGGCAAAATGGGCAATAGAGAAAACCACAGAATGTGCATCTTTTGTGATTGTTATAGTCTGGTTTAAGGTGGTACTGGATAATAACTCAAATGATGTGCCATCCTCTACTATCAATGGCAGCAATTCACCAGACAATCAGACTGATCGGAGCTTTTACAAATAGAATTCCAATTACTCATTTCAATGGGCAGATAGTCAGACCAGTGCACATCATTTCAAAACTGGGCCAGAAGGAATAGAGCTGTGACCTTAGAGGAAGGAGTGTTGGAGTATATCTTCACTACTTTGGGAATCAATATCACCTTGATTAGAGGTTCTTTGTTATTGTGGAGTCTTACCCTTTGTTTAATTTCTTTTAGTTACCTTTTTATTAACTAGATTGGTTCTTTTTTCGGTGTTTTCTTTTCTGTATTTTGTTACCTAAAATTAGTAGGATTTGAAGAGTAAGACTGATTGCAGTATGTGTACTGGTGTTAATTTTGTTGGGCATGAACTCTGACGCATGTAAGCTTGTTTTCATTTTAATGAATTAGTGGCCTATGGGCAGATATTAAAAAAAAGTATAATGCTATCTCTTTCATGTCCTATATCTATGATAATTTGGAGATACCATCATACCAAACTTTTACTGAGTTCCATTTTGAAATAGTGGTTCCTTGGAGAGTTACTAGTCTTGCAGAGTTTAAAAAAAAGAAGAAAGGGTATCAGTTACGTTGGTTGAGGAGATCCCTATTGTCATTACAACAACAAGTAAGCCTTTTGTCCTAGACAAGTTGGGGTAGGCTAGAAAGAAACCCAACAATAAAAGGATCCACGAAAAAAGTCAGCGCCTTTTGTCCCAAACAAGTTGGGTAGGCTAGAAAAGGCTGAGTTTTTACGCTGGCTCGCCAAGCCTATCGCAAGCATGCGGTCTTGAACCCCAAACCTCCTAGAGGAGAGCCTAGTGCTCTACCACCCAAGCTGCTAGACCCCTATTGTCATTACTGTGTTGAAAATTTAAATCATTTATTCGTTTCCTGGACACAAATAGATTGATTTGGCATTGGTTTTTAGCACAATTTCATTGTGTTTGTCCTAGATATCTAGAAGATTTGATGTGCATTGTGACTAATATTGATAAAAAGGAAGCCTTTATGCATTCGTGTGCTGCAATACTTTGGGTGATATGGTCTAATTGAAATAAAGTATGCTTTAATAATGCTGCTTACCACTCTCTTATTTCAGTTTGTACCGCTGTCTAGTGCATGCTGGTATACTGGTAAGCAATGTGATCAGACAAACTGAGAGGGCTAGTGTTTGGAGTCTGAAGCCATTGGTGGAGGCGCTACCTGCACAATTTACTGGTCTGGAGAAGGTAGAAGATCAGTCGAGAGGACAGAGAAACCAGACTAACCAATGGAGATGGTAATAGAAAAGATAGTGGGCCCAGAGGTTGCGTTGGAGACAGGTGGCTGTCTGGAGGGTCCTTTTTGCTGTCTATTTTGTTTTCTGAGTTGCTTAGTTCTTTGACTTAAGTTTGGTGTTATATGTTTTTGTATGTGACTGTTTTTTGATGTCTATGAGACAGAGATTATATTGGTGCACTGGTACATAGATCAAAGGGGTACCGGTGCAGATTTTTCTTTTTTACTTTATTTGTATAAATCAGCTAAAGGGCGCTGCCAAAGCAAATAAACTGATGCTTGTAATTGGGTTCACTTTTCGGTAATGGAAAAGTGGTGGAGTTTTCCACTTATTTCAAAAAGAAAAAAGGTTATGTTGGGTGAGATGGATGTCTGGTTGTAGGTTTTTCATATTGTGGTGCAGTTAGGGAAGTTTAAGAACAAATTGTTGGTGTCTTCCAGGAAGTGTTTTGTTACAGATAATTTGACATTTCACTTGATAAATTTTTCATTGGGCAGTACTGCGGTAGTTTACCTTGCCGTAGTGCCCCATAAAAACATTTTGATCTTCAGAATGCTCTGAGTTTTCTTTTCTTGGAGAGTGATGTTTGTTAATGCGGTTTTTGGGTTTATAAGGTAACTAGCTACTGCATCGCGCTCCGCGCGATGTAAGATCAATCTGAAGTGAATATATTGTTTGGTTGAGTATATTCGTTGTTTGTCAATAATACACTCAACATCAATCTGAATTGATTTTGGTTGTTTGGCAAACATGTAAACTGAGAAAGGAAAAAGGTGGACTTGAGGTGACTTCGTACAAAGGGCATAAATAATAATTATATGAAATGAATTTGTTGATTGGCTATTTCAAAAAGGATACAGCAGAATGCATATCAAACGGATTGCACAGAGTCAATAGGCAATAGGGAGATAGATAAGCTTTTAAGCATACGAAACTGAATAAGCTAACTATAAAGAAGCAAGTCAACAACATAACAATTTTATGAAACTAAGATAGGGCCTTAAAAAAGGAGAACAAAAGTTAATTTTATATTTAAGTCTAAATTGAAGATAAACAGCTGAAGACAATACGTAGTCAAGTATGATTAGGAGAACAAAACTCAATTTAATGAAAAAAGGGCCTTAAAAGCCATCTTATCACCTTACCCCATCGCTAAAAAAAAGTAGGATACAATGGCAGCAAATGGAAAAGTCTTATATTTAGTTGTATGAAATCTGTATTCAGATGCACCGTGTAATGTTGTGTTAAATGTTGAAAACAGGAGAAAAAAATTAACGCTGTCAATTAGATGCTTAAACTTACTTTTTGCCTAATTTTTTCTTGCAAGTTTCTAACATGCTACAGCCCATACGAGATCTTACCATCAATATCAAGTATAAAAAAAAATCCTCCATTACCAAACATTGGCCAAAATAGATAAATATAAATAGATCAAAGAAAGTAGAGAGGAATATTAGGATACCCCTACTGAAAGAAAGAAAGTTCCCCCCTCGTCTAGCCATCTTCACTCTCTTGTACCACACGTTTCATAATAGTATTAAAATCAGAGAGGCATATTAATTAGCAAAGAAAACATTAAAAAAAAAAGTCAATTGAACAACCCATGCTATATAGTTGATTACTCAGACCACCTCGAGTTTCTTCACAGATCCATTTTCTTCTCCAATGAAGGGCTTCATCATTACCTCATGTCCTTGGGTCGCTCCCAAATTTGCTCTCTGCTTCCTGATGGCCGTAATCCACTCTGAACATCATCAGCCACTGCAGATTAGAAAAAAATACATAAATTGACCAATTATAAGCATCACATGACACAATATTATACAAATTTGCCAACCAACCATAATTAGAAGGAAAGAAGTTACTGGTATGCTTAACCTTATTTATTTCTGCTTTATATGCCAAGTATATTCTGATTTCAATGATTTCAATAATTCCAATAATGACCCTGTTAATATTATACTCAGAATATTAAAGCCATTGATAGGGGGAAACTTCTTTCTTTCAGTGCATAATAATTGCATAATAATTGTTACTCAGAACTACAGACCAGTGAGTGTAGAAAATTCAAACAGGACAAATATTATTTTCAGCTTTACCAAATATGAATGACACACCAAAAAAAAAATAAAAAAAAAACTGTAAGTGCATAATAATTGTGAGATTGTCAATCATGCCTTCATATTTCAGAATGGAAAATCAAATCTAGAACCATCATCAATCCTAATTTTAGAGAATGTCTAAGAAGAGGCAAATATGAAAACAAAAGAAATTAAAAAATACTGAGAGCTTGCCCCAGATATAAGGGAGTTGTAAGACCTTTTCAGTTGTATCGCACTGAGAAAATTAGCTCAGGGTAGAAATCGATAAATGCAAGATCTGGATGGGACCTAATGAAGAAGTAAATTTGAATTGAGCAATAAACATGGTAACATAATCATCAGACATACCTTTTTCCTTTGATAGCAACGATGGAAGGATGCCAATGTGTATTTGATCAAATGGAGACTTCCTTTTACTTTCTTGTGTTCTCTCTATTATTGGATCAAATATTTTGTTCTCTGTTTTTAGCTGATGAAAAGAAAACCGAAAAAATTTCAGTATAAGAGTTCATAACTAAATAACTAATAAACACAAAATAAATAAAAAAAGCACAAGGAGAGAAGATCTACCTGCCTATCAAGAGTAGCTTGGACTGAAACCTAATTTCTTTTGTTTGGAGAATACGTTTTTTAACAAAACTGGATTCTGTCTCAAGAGCAGTTATGAATTTGTGATAATAAAACTGTAATGAAAATAGGTTTGAAAGAAAATTAAAATACAGCAAAAATAGCATTGACATATATCATAATTTTATACAATAGTAAATGAAGGAAAACATAATACCGTATAGAATAATTAAAATTATATCTTATCAATGCAAATCCTCTTGATTCATGCAGTTTGGCGCTGGCATATTTTAGTATATTGGAATCTAACAAAGGAAATTCTCATGTTAATATACAGGAATACAAAGAAGCTCGAGTATAAATAAGAACAATTGCATTACTTACCCGGAAGTGCCTTTAAGGCTCTCCGAATTGTTTTGATGGAAGCATCTCATGGGCTACTTTGAGACTACCACATGGTGTAGTCACAGCACATTTCAGGATAGTGATAGAGATGCATCAAGCACTGACATAAGGAAAATAAAGAGCAAAATTTGAGCATTGACAAAATGTACCAATAGTAAAACATGACCTATCTGGTAACAGTAAAAGAGCTGCAACCAATAAAAGAATATATTTCAGAAGAAACACGTATAGCATAGAATAAGCATGCAATGAGTCCATATGTGAAATTAACACATCCACTGCAGTAGTAGCATCAATTCTTTGTGGATTCCCTCTAGGGAAAAAAAAAAGGAATAAAATGAGGAACATTAAAAATAGAGACCAGGCTACATTGTTGCCACACACTCTTTTCAGCAAGTTCAATTTTAACTACAATGAAGCATGGGATAGCAATGAAGCAATGAAATCCATAACCCTAAACTCTTACAGAAATGAAGTAACTTACCTCTACAACCAAGCAATTGAGCAACAAATGAAGCCTGGGAAAAAATTCAGCAAGAAAATAATCGACAATTCAAATCTATAACTAAGACCTGACAGTTTTTTTGTAAGCAATAGAAGACAGACTAATTTTTTCACAATCTGTTTTATTGTTTCCTCTCTGCGAAAAAAGTAGAATACCATAACTAACAGTAACATCGAGCGGAGATTAGAATACTTTGTTTACTGTGCCAGCATCAGACCGATTTGAAGCATCTGGCAAAAAGAAGAAAAAACAACATATGACTACATAATATAGCAAGTATTACACGCGCTCTTTTATTCTATAATTGTTATAAAACTATGGAAATCTATCGAAAAGATAGTGTCAATGTATACATATTGAAAAGTAAAGCATTCTAAATTTTTACAAATAGAAAGGCTAATTTCACAGTTCCATGCATTTATTATCCAACTATATATAACTGTAGTATCGAAAACTGAAAAAAAGTGAAGATGACAGCATACTATGTCAATGATATGCAAATATTACAAATTGATGTACCTTGAAAAACCCTCGTGTAAGGGAGGCCATAAAAGAAATAACCTTCGACTCCTATCTCTACAACACCCAATACAGGCACCATGAAGTCCTTATTTTGTCAATATTTTAAAGTACTTTCATCTATGACTGGTGGTTATTCAATGAATTAGCTAAGAACAATATAAAGCACAATAATACGCAACACGCCCCATGTACCTTCTGTAATAGTCATAAGAAGCTGAGCAATCGACCCTGAGAGCCACAGGAAGCCGAGCAAAATCCATCTTTGAAAACCAAGCAACTATAAAAAAAATTTAACAATACAAAGAAAATCATAATTGTCAGAGATAATGAGAAAAAAAAATATAAAGGCAAATGCTATAATTCAAACCAAGCAGTCCATAGTATGTCTCAATCTGGCACTATTTTAACTAACATTATATTTCGTTGGTTAATAACAATTGCACTATAATACATAGTAAAAATTACTTCATATCGGAATGTAACAAAATTTATTATGCTAAGATCGAACTGATTCATGATAGAACCGACACCATAGTTTTGGCTGTTAAATCGCCAAATTCATAAATTATTTTGATGCAAAAAGGACAAAAGGGTTACTGGTGCTGACCTTTTCTTGATGATTAGATCAGTCATTTGATAGCACCCAAAGAATATACTGCCAAACACAATAATTTGATTTCATTAGAGATAACAGGAAACAAAATTAAATATTATATGTAAAAGTATTATCGTTGCCTTTGATATCATTTTAAGGAGACATAAAATAACTTAACCATGTTTAGGTGCTAGCCAGAACAATACCTTGTCTCATTAACCTCGCACTAAACTACTGTAATTTGAGAATGACTTCAGTCAAATTCATATTTATTACCTTTGCAGTTAAGAAGTATTTGACCTTAGGAAACAAAATAAGAACACGCAACAGGTCAGACATTAAAAAAGAACCATATATAAGTTCTTAATTATTTTTCAATGCTTTACCTTCATCACTTCATTGCATGATAATAGACCCAGAGTCATCGCCAACTAATCATTTTACCTTCTTTTTCCTATCAAAATTTTATAAAGACAAACAAACAAACCAAAAAAATTAATAATTTAACAATCAAAAGAAGAAAAGTCAAATGAACAAACATAACTATTGGATTTTCAATACTAATTCATTCTGTGTTGACAAAGGAATCTCAAATTTACCCTTTGTTCATATATACAATTGCACTAATAGTAAGTTCTGATTAATTTAATTAATCATAGTAAATGCTTCGGACCAGAGATCGAAGTATTTCTTATACCTAATCTCCTAAAGATAGAAAAAATTTACAAAAAGTATACCAAGCAAAAATTAGTATCGACCTTACCCTTTCAGTAATTTTTTTTTTAAAAATGACTTTAACAGCCTTTCCAATTTACACCAAGCAAGCAAAAATAGCTCACCCACTATGCTTCTTGTCCCATACTGCAACTAATCGAGCATGGTAAAACTAAGTGGGTAAAGTCAGAAACTTGAAAAAGGAAAAAAGTCTTAATT
Organism: Rhynchospora breviuscula; assembly: GCA_027562975.1. Classification (NCBI taxonomy): domain Eukaryota; kingdom Viridiplantae; phylum Streptophyta; class Magnoliopsida; order Poales; family Cyperaceae; genus Rhynchospora; species Rhynchospora breviuscula. The sequence continues at coordinate 52,098,335 of CM050400.1, forward strand.
AATTCCATAAAGTTGGGTTAAAAAATTATAATATGAAATGATATGTGATCTAGAAATTACCATGTACTACAGATCAAATCCAAGATCAACCTATGGTGTAATTAACACTACCTATGGTGTAATTAGTAGTGAGGGCCAAGTCTACAATTTAATTTTGTAGAAAGAATAAAGTGCCGAATTTGAATCGCCTTATACACAGTGGTGCTACATAATCAACATTTTTCAGATTTCGGTTACGGAAAACCATCAACTCTAGAATTAGCCTCCTGCTATGAATCTCGATTTATTGTTGGAGACCGACAACCTGAATTAGCCCCAAATAGAAGTCAAATTCTTCACCATTTTTTTAAAAATTATTAGTTCCTGTGATAAAATAAGCTACCTTTCTGACATTGAATCATTGGAGCAACCGAAATCAAAAAGAGAAAGAGAAAAGAGCACCGATTTATACCAGAAAAGAGGAAAGATGCAATACCAAAAAAGGGAGAGATAGAAATAAGGGAATTACTTATAGAAGCTCCAGAGGCGGTGCAAGGCGTATTAAAGGTCAAGCTGAAGCCGAAAACCAAAGAAAGTTTAGAACTATAATTACCTCAAAATTGGACTATTCAGCCTCAATACTCGCAGAGGCAGCAGCAGAGAGCGAGAGAGAGCACGAGAAGCTCGGAACAAAATACTCGCAGAAGAACAGTTCTATCCAGACCCTTCTAGAGGCAGTACCTGACCAACCACGCTGATCCGTACAGAGCAGAGAGACCGCGAGGTAAGGGAGGCAAGTACTCCGTAATGGGCAAAAGGGAAGAGGTAGATCTGTTGCGGCTAGAGATTATTGATATGCGCAGGACAGAAAAAGAGAGGAGCACAGAAACTGCAACATAAGACCGGAAGAAACACAGTCAGCTCAGCGCTAGCCCACGCGGAGAAGGAAGACCAAGAACGAAGGGCTGGGATCAAACACAGCAGAAGTAAACGGACGGACGGGATTTGAAGTTATTCTACAGTCCTCTTCAGGTTTGAAATTAATATACTTATAAGGTGTGAGCCAATCCAGCTGTGAAGGATCCAAAGAAGAATGTGAACCTAAAAACTCGATCAAATTCCATAAGTTTGAAAAATCATACGAATATGTACTTAATTTTTAAGTACATAACTATCCAAAGTCTCAAGGATCTAAATCTAAATAATCCAAAACTCGAAATATAAAGTGAAAACTGAATGATCTAAAACCTTCTTGATATGAATCTAAATAAACAATCTGAAATTGGACCGTACTCGGTTACAGTTCAAACCGAACCTTGCATGCCATCTAACTGGAACAAAAATCTGACTGGTTTGATTACCGCATCTATTCGCAATGTTGTAAGTATAGATAAAAATCGAATTATTGATGAAGACCCTAATCATAAGCATTTTGAAATATAATAACATAATAAATAACAAGTGTTGTGTTAGTTCAATTATTTTGTTTTTTTGAAGATAAGTTCAATTATTTTGTTGAAAACAATAGTACTAAATAAAAGTGGTAGCTTGTACAAGTCACACCTCGAAGCAAAAAAATAAAAATAAAAAATAATAATAATTAAACCCAACAATAACAAACATTGTTTTAAACAACAACATAACGTGGTTATTTAATATATAATTGAACCCAACATTATTTTTTTTTCTTGAAATAAGTTAATATACAATTACTTATATTAACTAGAACAATTAGTTATATTAACTAGAACAATACATCCCAGTGATGGGCCTCGATCCCAAGTCTCCCCAATGGGAAGATGGTGCCTTACCAGCTGAGTTAAGGCAGCTTCGGCTATAAAACAGAGGTAGGGAGTTGGTAAGAGGGGATCAGGTGAATATGCGCTGGACGGTAAGGAGTTGGTTGGCAGGAAATAAGAATCAGAGACAAAAACGAAAAAGACGCTAAACAAATATTTCGAAAACAAAAAAAATTAAATGAAGTTGAGGAGAGAATGATGGAATGATACTGATAAGTGACGAGTAATTCCGTTATTTTCTTAACTCTTTTAAGGCATTAAAAATTGTTAGGTGTTGACTGTTGAGTGGTGCTCGAAGGCAAAAACTCTAGGGCTGTCAATGGGTACGGTACGATATGATATGGTAGAAGATATTTTCATACCCGCACCCGTTAAAATTTTCTTTACCCACATCTTACACATACCCGTTAAAAAATAACTTTACCTGTACCCTACCCGTACCGTTAAGGATTAACGGTAAGGGTATGATAACAGTACATGATGGGTAATAATAATATTATTAATTTAATAAGGATTAACGGTAAGGGTAGGATAACAGTACATGATGGGTAATAATAATATTATTAATTTAATAAAAAATATATAATGTGCTAAATAAATTGCATCAAACAAATATATAGATAAAGTACAATATTAAAAAAATACTTTACATATAACAAAAATTATGCAATTTATTCTCATGTCAATTAACATTCAAAAATCTATATAACTAATTATAAATTATAATATAAAAGAATGCAAATTAACTTTTTCATCAACATAATAAATTTCGATGTAGATCAAAACTAATACCATATCTTACGAAATGATTATATTTACATATATATTTGTAAAAATTTATCCGTTAGATAATGGATACGAAATAGTCCTTACCCGTATCCGTATCTGTACTTGTATCCGTTAAGTTAACGAATTTTTTTTTTCCATATCTATATTCGTTAGTCTAACGAAAATAAAATTTTATCCATATTTGTCTTATCGAATATGATATGAGTAAGATAAGTGGATAAACGAATTTCATTGAGAGTCTAAAAAAACCGTTGCTCAAAGCACAACCAGCAATTACCATCGGCTTCCTCGGCTTCCGGGGGCTGGCACCATCGGCTAAAAGCCTAAAACCCTTCTTCACTCCCGTTCCCATTTCACACTGCCACAGTGAAAACCCTTCCTCAACCACGGCTCCTCCTCCGCCTCTTCTCGATAGTCTTTTCATCTACCAAACAAATTTTGAAATGGAAGGTTTGGCATCTGAGTTCCGCGATTGGGCGCATCTCCTCCCAGCAGAAATCGTGCAATTGATCTCAAACAAGGTGAAATCCATCACCGACTATGTCCGATTTCGCGCCATTTGCTCTCCTTGGCGCTCCGCCTCTCTTCCCAAGCCTTCCCACCTTCCTCCCCAACTCCCTTGGCTCATGATTCCGTACCAGCCATGGGACTCTCCAACGGAAAGGGACCACGGGATCCGCCTCTTCTACGACCTCTTCCGATCCAAGATGCACAAGCTCCACCTCCCCGAGACCATCGGCCACATGTGCTGCGCCTCCTACCGCGGCTGGCTTCTGCTCGTTGAGACCGAAGGTACTGAGGTCTTCTTACTGAACCCGTTAACCCGGGCTCGCGCTGATCTCCCTTCCTTCACTACTCCTGTTAGAGAGCTCAAAGCTGATTCAAGTGCTCCCAGCTATGATGCTAGCTGGGTGTTTAAGCGTAATTTTGTGATCACCAGGGTGACTTTCTCTGCTGATTTGACTGATCCAAACTGCCTGATCATGGTGTTTGTTGAGAGATGCTGGGGCCTCTTCTGCTGCCGGGTCGGGGATCCGTGCTGGACAATGGCTAACATCCTTCCGACTGATGCGCGGACCGGAGATGCGGCGTACTACAATGGATGTTTCTATCTGCTTTCTAAGGGAGCCATGTATATCACTGAGTTTGGCAAACCTGAGAATATGCTTAATAATCTTTTCGATAATGAGTTACGGGATTCCAACTTGTTTTTACTGGAAGGGAAATCTGGGCTTTATATTGTCGCTATACATGATAGGGAAGTTGAAGTTGAAGATGAAGAAGAAACGTGTCAAAATGATGAGCATCATGCATCAGCAGATAACACAACTGAGGGCACTGAGAAGGTGATGAAACAAACACTTGAGCTGCACCAGTTATATCATGATAGTAATAAGAAGTATTCAGAGGAGTATTCAGAGGAGCCACCCCCAGGATACCCAATTCATCTAAGTTGTGACCTGAAGAAGATCACTGACACAAGCAATACAACCATTTTCTGTGGTGAGAAGCACCACTTCCTGGCTGTCTGCTCTGATGATTGGGACTCACTTGATGGGGATTGTATGTACATTGAGCGCATGGAGAAACCATCTCCAGGTAAAGATATGGGTGGAAAATATTATAACAACTATTATAGTATCTCTTTTGCCAAGATTGGTGGTACCAAGTGTCAGACAGTGGCGTTTGAGATTGCCGGGGGAGCCACCAATTTGGCCGCCTGCACCAGCTATGTGGTTTCAGCCGAGCTTTATTTAGATGTCCGAGGAAGGATTTTATTACAACGTGCTTTGTAGGTGGAAAAATCTAAGCTTTTTGGTTAGTAAGTTTAACTAGTGAACTTCTATTAAGAAATAGTGCAATAAAGAAGCACTTTTGAGTTGTTTGAGATAATTAGGTGCTTTGTTCTCAGTATAGGATAACTTCTGAATGTTGGTGTTTTGCTTTTATGTGTGCTTCCTCAGATGTTTAGTAGATGCCAGAAATTAGTCTAACTCTTGTTTGTTGCTTCTTATGGTATTACATATGCTACCTTAGATGCTTATAATTACTACGAAATATGAGAATTGATATTACATTTTGATGTTGGTTTTTATGCTTTTGGCTGTGTGCATTTTGTGATAAAGTAGATCTATTGTGATTTAGATATCCTCTCTTTGCTGTAGAACTTAGCAGGAAGTGCAGATGCAGGTACTTGTAACTAGACCAGTTTAGAGAGCTTTGTCAACAAAGTTGATACTGCTCCTAATATCTAATTTTCTAATCAAAACTTCAATTACACTTCTAAGACAGACTATTATGGACAGATTGCTTTTAACAAATTGTAGTTGTTTGAACAACGCTAGATGGAGATCATATTTTATCATCATGACCCACAAGTTCCATCTTTACTGGATCAGCCATTATCTTTCAGCAATGAAGGTTTTGACCTGAGCATGCTTGATCTGTTTTGATTCTTAATTCCATTACTATATATATATAATTTTTTTTTTAAACTCTCCTGGTATGAATCGCTTTTAATCTTCTTGTTTTAAAAAATACTTAGACAATGGTGCTTCATCTTTCACGTTGACAGAATTAGACACGGTAATTTTGAATTTGCTGGCCTGGACAACTTGTAAGTTCTAACTAGCTTTAAACTAAATTCTTACTTTTTTGTACATCGAATTATTTAAATGAACTTAGGGTGCAGGTGTGCACCTATGCTGGTGAGCTTTGACCTTGTTATCAGTTTTCATATGAAGTGTGGAGTCTTGATTTGTATTGTATTTTTGTTAAATATATGTTCCTAAGGAAAGAAGAAGGAACGTTGTTGTGGTTGCATAACCTTGATGTTCATATATATTAAGATAATCTTTCAGGAGAAGAGATGTTCGATATTTAAAATTCTTCTACAAATTTCAGATATTAATTTCATAAATTTCTTTCTGTAATTACTGCAAATAGGATAAAGATATAGGATATAGAAATGAAGTTTATAATGCACGACAACACAATGTACAAATAGTGCGAGATCATTATCGCCTTTTTCTATGATGGTTCATGTATTGCTTTGTCACCCCTGATAAATAAAGCATGTATTGGACGTTAATCTCTCTACGTGGGTACTTGATGGGGTTTTTGGGTTATGCCAGGTCTGGGTCTAACTTATCGCTTAATGCTTGTGTATCGATTTATCAACTTGTTACTCAACTCTATGTTGAAACTTCAAATTGTGACTGGAATTTGCATGAACCAGAAAGCAATTTGGTTATGCTAGTTTGCTATGATAATAGTTGAGTATTCTGCTTTTTTTTTTTTATTTCTCTCTCTCTCTCTTTATATTTGCTATATTGTGTCGTTGTTGAAAATTTATTTTTTTTTAGGAAAGTTGTTGAAAATTTTAAATTATAAATATGTTTTCAAATATTCAAAATTTCGCTAATAATTATTAAATATATAGTATAACAATATAGTAATAATAGTAAATGCTCCTTACAATCGTCTTATTGGGATTTTGAGCTGGGTCTACCATTGTTAAGTTTGTCCATCTATTAGTGCACGATCGAGTTTAAATAAATGTGTAAATCCAAAGGTTCAGATCTAATCATTTACAATCAAATAGTAACTATTAATATAAACAATTCAGTTTCCCTTTCTAGACATGACCCTAGCTAGTTTTAGGTTTGGATGGCACAATAGTAATTAGAAATATGGAATGTTATTAAATACAAGTGGTAATTGAATTATTTTTATACCGCATGAGCCTTGTTTAGTAATAAACTTCAATCCTAAAGTGAACTCTCTATTTTTGTTTTTCTTTTTATTGCAATGAATGAATGAAATGAATTTTTGACCGGGGTCAAAGTCGGTCTATTCATCGGTGGGCCCCATTAAAATTTCCATCTAAAGAATGTTTATTTGTTTCCTAATATCAGTTAGACCTGGTGCACCGTTGAAATTTTGGATAACTGTTTCCTGAGCGATCATCCGTTAAGACGGCACAATCTGGACTGACAGATTTAGGTCTCCGTGCAAACCAGGTCTATCTAATATTTTATCAAACCTTTCCATATATGCATACACCTTTTGCCTTTATAATCCCTCCTCACTTCCGACAATTCGACAGTTCTCCTCTCCTCTTCTCTCTCGCTCTTGCAATCCTTCCTTCCTTGAACCCCTCCTTCTTCAGTCTTACCCACCAATTCTCCTCTCTCGCTCTTGCAATCCTTCCTTCCTTGAACCCCTCCTTCTTCAGTCTTACCCACCAATTCTCCTCTCTCGCTCTTGCAATCCTTCCTTGTCGAATCAAATCAAGAAGTGTTCTCTCCTGGAAGCAAGGTAACACGTTCTGGCTTATGGCTTTTTTTCGTATTGCTCGGTCAGAGTTGTTGGCTGTTAACCCTATTCTTGGAAATCACTATTAGTCTCCGAAAGTATTTGATTTTTGTTGCGAATTGGTATTGGGTCAAACTGAGTTTTCAAGGCACAATTTGACACACTGGCCACTGCATCTAAAAATTTAGTACTTAGACAGGTCATTTAATATCCATTTTTATTTATTTATCAACAATTCATTATTACTATTCCTGCTACTCTTATTGTTGTTAGTATTATTGTCTATCTTGGTTTTGGTGGCTCTGACTTTGATTGTGTTCATTTCAAGCCTATAGGCTTTGTGTTGTTGTATGAATTAATCATTATCATATTTTAATGTCATTATACCTGATCTTTGTGTAGGATATAAAGAAGAAGGGGGAAAAAATAAGAGAAAAAAAAAAGAGAAAAAAAAAGAAGAAAAAAAAGGGGAAAAAAAGAATAAGAAAAAAAAAGGGAAAAAAAAGAAGGGAAAAAAAGGAGGTAAAAAAAAAAAAGAAAAGAAAAGGATGCATGAAGAAAGGTGGAGAGAAAACAATGAATCAGGAAGGTACAAATTTCTCGCTATTTTTTTTTAAATATATTTGTGAGTATGGTGTTCTGTTTTGACTTCTTACTTAGTATATTGTGTAGTTCATTAACTGATGTTAGTCTGATTTTAATCTTATTGGCCTCGTTGTGCACAATTAGACACACTACATGTAAAAATTTAGTATTTTCACAGGTCATATACTCATATCCATTTTAATTTATTTATGAACTCATTATTACTATTACTGTTAGTATTATTATCTATCTTGGTTTTAGAGACTCTGACTTTGATTGTTGTATGAATTAATCATTATCAGATTTTAATGTCATTATACGTATTCTTTGTGTAGGATATAAAGAAGACAAAAGAAGAAGGGCAAAAAAAAGAAGAGAAAAAATGAGAGAGAAAAAAAAGAAGAGAAAAAAAAGAAGAAGAAAAAAAAAAGGAAAAAAAAAAGAAGAAGAAGAAAAAAGAAGAAAAAAAAACATGGAAAAAAAAGAAGGGAAAAAAAGGAGGTAAAAAAAAGGAAAGAAAAGGATGCATGGAGAAAGGTGGAGAGACAACAATGAACCACTGACAGGAAGGTACAAATTTCTCGCCAATTTTTTTTTTTAAATATATTTGTGAATATGGTGTTCTGTTTTGACTTCTTACTTAGTATATTGAGTGTTATTATTGTTTTATTACTATTATTCCTAGCATTATTGTTGTTAATTTTACTAAATCTTTATCAATACTAATGTCATTATATTTATATTTTGTGTAGGATAAGAAAGGCATAACACGTTGATGGAAAAAAAAAATAGAAAAAGGAAGAAAGTAAAGAGGAAAAAGACTCATGCAAAAGAAAAAAAGAATAAGAAAAAAAAAGAAGAAGAAAAAACAATGAAGAAAAAAAAATTGATGAGGAAAAAAAAGGAAGAAGAAAAAAGGAGGAAAAAAATATGAAAAAAAGAAGAAGAAAAAAAGGAGGAAAAAATATGGAAAAAAGAATATAAAAAAAAGAAGAAAAAAATCAAGAAGAAAAAAAGGAGGAAAAAATATGGAAAAAAGAATAAGAAAAAAAAAAGAAGAAAAAAAATGATGAAGAAAAAAGGAGGAAAAAAATATGGAAAAAAAAGAAGAAGAAAAAAAAAGGAGAAAGAAGAAGAAGGGGAAAAAAAAGAAGAAGATAACAGGAGGAAAAGAAAAAGATAAGGATTCATGAAGAAAGGTGGACAGACAACAATGAACAGCTGGAAGGAAGGTATAAATTTCTTTCTAATTTTTCAATATATTTGTGAGTATGATGTTCAATTTTGACTTCTTACTATATAATCAATATATTTTGTAGTTCCTCAACCTGGTTTTCATTAGCTGTTAGTTCTTTTTTGGAAATCAATATTGGTGAACTTTTTAGTGGATCTGATTGTCCCTTCATATTTCCAAATCTTGCTGAGAGGGTGAATGGGGTTGGAATAGGGTTAAATTAAGCATTAATGGCATGTTGAGGGTTAATATGGTGTGTTTAGTTTTAGTTGAATTGGGCTTCGTTCTGGACATGTAGACATTGGTATGAACTGTTCAGTAGCAGTTTTTGTATGTTTATTAAAGTAAAATTTACTTCCTTTAACAGATCATAAACACATCTATTTGAAGGAAATTATTAGCATAGATTTATAACTTTATTAGACTGAATCTCTCTTTATAGGACCAACATCAAAGTAAAGCGGTGTTTAAGACTCAAGATGACAAGTAGAAAATGAAGACGGCATATAAAGTTGAAAATGTAATAAATCCATATTTAGAAGAAAAAGTCTAGGTTCTTCAAAACGAACATGCTCAAGGGTGGAACAAAGAGAAGACATCCAAGGAGAGGAAATACTTGAGAAGGAATAAAGAGGACATGTGTAGTTGAAGAACCTTATGGAGAAAGATGCCCAAGGAGGAAAAAAGAACATCAAAGGAGAGAAACTCCTCAATATATTGGAAGAAAGAATCTTAATGACAAATTAGATAGGATGTCTGATGGCGAAAAAGTCAATAAGTCAATATATTGAAGAAAAAGTCTAGGAGGACGTACTGAAGGTGAAAAAGTAATAAGTCAATATAAAGGTTGAGAAAGACTGAACTGGCAAAATATGAAGAAAAGGACATTGGATTGAGAAGTCAAATTTCATCAATATGGCAGTTGAAGAGTCAAATTTCATCTCTGGTTCTTGTGGCGAGTTTCAGCATGATTTTGTAGCGGTATATCTCTCTCCTCTCTCTCTCTCTTTATCTCTCTCTCTCTCTACTTTTATTTTTGTCTATATTTCTTTTCTCCTAGATACTTCTCATTGTCAGAGATGACAAAAGAAGTAAAATAAAGGAAAAATGTTAGTATAAGTTCTACTAACATTTTTCCAAGTTTTTAACTCCGCCTATGTTATTGCAACATAGACAGTCTCAAGCCTGTATCAAAAGGAGGAGAGGAAACTTGCAACATTTAGGGGAAAAAAGATCATAAAAAGTTATAAAAATAATGTCGTAGTTCTGACTAGCAAGTGTTTGAAGGGCCTTATCATATCTTTATTATTACCACATTAGGCCAAACTGTGGTTTATTTGCATGGAAGTAACAGAAGTAATTGTGGTTTAATTGGATTAATCGACATTGAAGTAATTAAATCTTGATAATTTACTAGGTTCATGAGTAGTTGACAAATTAACTAGTCCAGACTGTTCTTTTTTGGACTCATATTTACCACATGGAATTTAACTCAGTTTGTTTGGAGGTGCAGGAACACAAGAAATTGAATTTATCATTAATAATGTGGTGATTATTGAATTCGTGTGAGTTCATGAGGATAGTGGATGAAATTATATTTACCCTCATTTTAGGTGATAAGGGGTGTGTTTTTGTTCCTTTTTGTCTGTCCTCTTTTTCTGTCCCATATTGTCCCTGACATTATTAGTTCTTATTGTTCCAAATTCAGTTCATATGCTGAGAAGATAAGTGAGTATTAGGTAAGCATGAATGTGGTAGTGGTATGGTACCTCCCCATTTGTAATAAATATGCACTTCTACCAATCTTATTGTATGAAATGTGGAAACTACCACCTGGATTATCATTAAGAAGGAAATCATGAACCATAATGCAAAGTATTAGCAGCAGGTAGTAACCTTAATGTATGATATTATTAAAGTGTTTTGGCTATTTGTAAGTAATACCGTAAGCAAAAGGGTTCTTTATTGCAAAAGTCCTTCAAGACAGTTTTCATTAAAAATCCTATCTTGAGTGCCCGTCAGAGGTCTCCAGAATGCATTAAATTGTCCAAGTTTAATTGTTTCAATGGTTAGAACTTGCTTGACTATCACTAGGATTCTGAACTTGTTTTTTTTTTTTTTTTTTTAATGTGAATAAGAGAAGTTGATGTTAGCCAGATCTTTGGAAGGCCTTTGCGCTTGTAAAATTTCAATCCCTTTACTCCACAAATGCAAACACACACAAGCACGTTTGAGAGTCTGTTGAGGATATAAGTGTGATGAGTACATAGAAACAAGCATTGTTAACTTGTAGCATCGGTAGACTTCTTGATATAACCAGCCCACACGTGTCATAAAATTGTCTCATATTGTAAAAATGTGAGATAAAATGAAGAGGTAGTATGCCGTCATATTCAGTTATAAGAGCTGCAGGTTAACTTGAAACACAAACCAAATAGCACAAATATGTCTCCATCTTTCTTTTGTACCAATCTCCGCCTCACGGTACGGTACCAATCCCAATCCGCCAAGTAACCCCCTGACATTCGAATTAAGTCAACGAGCCTCCTTCCCTCATTGCCTGAATACCAAATAGCCCATCTCTGGTACACCAAACCTTCCTAAATCCCATCGGTACTGACTCATTTCTAAGTCGTACCAACCCACTTGGTTCCCTCGCTAATCCAAGATGACACGGCACAAACCAATGACATCATAGTCTTCTCCTCACTCTCACGAAACTACAGAGCTCAACCTCGTGAGCTGCGGTGGCCGGAATCGCCGTGAATCGTCGGAAAATAAAAGCAAAAAGTACAAGGGCCAAACTGAAAATAACCTAACTCTTCCTTCAAACCTCAGCGCCGACAGTGTCCGTATCATCTGTGACGAAAACACCGTGAACCTTGTCAGTGAATCATTACACGAAACCCGTGTGCAGCCCATGAAGTTTGCCACCTCATCCGGCGAACTTGGCAGAGACACGTCATCCCAATTCCTGACTTGGACCAACCAGAAAATGTCACGTTGGCGAAAAAGTTTAAAAATTCATTAAAAATAGTACAAAACTCTGAAAAATCCAAATAAAATACCCATAAAATTATAAAAAAAAAATCAAATTTACTTATATTTTAATATGAAAATCTGCTAAAATAATGGCTGTTTGTATTTTTGAAAAATTTTCACTGTAAAATGAATTTTATAAAATCTTAGAAAAATAATAAACTCGCTAAAATAAATTTCTAAAAAATTAAAAAATCTAAGTATTATCAAAATAAAAATGATTTCAAAGGGATGTTTTCAAAACCAAATATTTTCAATGATAAGTGTTCTAAAAAAATATTAAAAGAAAATGTTAAAAACTTAGAATTCAAAATCAGGATAAAATAAAATTATAAAAATCACAAATGTCCAAAAAAAATATTAGAAATCTAAGAGTAAAAATACGAAACCCAAAATAAAAGTCAAGACCTCTTCAAAAATGACCAACCAATCACACTTTCAAATAAAATATACTTAGTTCTGGTCCCGTACGGATTCCTTGACCAGTTGACCCCAACTCGGACTCAAATCCGACTCGATATGTTATCTTTGAAAGTCAGATTGATCCAAACCTGACAGTTAAAACTCCACGTTGATATAAAACCGGACAATGCAAATTCAAAAACCCGACTCAAAATTAAATCTCGAACATGATCTGCAACCAAAAAATTTCAACACCGGAACCAAACCAATCTGACTGGTTTGGTTACTGCATGCATCTTGTTGCAATGTTGCAAGTATGGATAAAATCAAATTCTAACGAATACAAATTCAACTGATTATTGGTGTAGACCCTAATGATAAGAATTTTCAAAGATAATAACATAATAAATAACAATTGTAGTGTCATAATTCAATTATTTTTTAAGCAAAAGCGGAAGCTTGTACAAATCATTAACTCGAAGCAAAAAAAAGGAAATTGAACCCAACAATAACAAACATTATTAAACACAAACGGGTTTGGACGACAGACTCAGAAATACACCAACAATTCATATTTCTACTGCTTAATCAACAATTCAAATGTTTTTTTCATCTTCTTATGTGATATCTAGTGTTTTAAAAAAAAACACGGCGTGTCTGAACACGGCACGACACGACACGGTACAAAGGTGGCACGACACGGTAAAATACGAACACAACACGGCACGAGAACTTAAACGTGCCGTGTCTTTAGGCGTGTCGTGTCAAACTTTGATAGCATAGACACAACACGACACGGCACGGTACGGCACGACACAACCCAAGAGACATAATAAGTTTATAATTAGGATTAAAGATGGTAAATTTTATTAAATAATAAGGAAAATCATATATTGTCTGTTTTTAAGGATAATTTCATAGTTTGAATGCCCAATTTATCCATAAACATAAGTATATAACTACATTTTATGAAATTCAAACGTGTTCAAACACGACACAGCACGACACGTTTAAAGAAAATACATCATGACACGGCACAAGCACACAAGGCGTGCCGTGTCCTTAGGCGTGTTGTGTCAATTTCTTAGAATTTAGACACGACACGGCACGACACGTGAAATATTTAGACACGACACGACACAACACGAAAAATGATCCAGATACGACGTGTTTGACACGACACGACACGGGACGTATTTAAAACGCTAGTGATATCCTACTCCTATCCATCTCGTGATTTAGTATATGTAAAGCTTTTCTCAGTGGAGAAACAGTAAAGAGA